>CACVKI010145550.1:65044-135561 GCA_902732785.1 Trichogramma evanescens | reverse complement strand
AAAAAATCATAAAAACCAAATTTCATTTTCAAAACGTAACTTTTCAATCTTAGGGTGAATCTTTACACTTTTTATCTTAAATCAAAGGTTAAAAGTTCTTCCTTAAAAAAAGTATTACTTTTATTTAAAAAAAAACCAGTTTGTTTTAGGACAAATATAACAAAACTAAAAAAAACATGAAAAAAAAAATTTTTTTTTTCGAAAATCCCTCATAACTTATTAAATACTTGACGCAGAACTAATATAAAAATGATGTTTTGGCTTCTTCCTTACATCAAAACGAATAAAATGAGACATCTACAGTAACGATACGAACTACCGTCATCGAGATATCACTGCGCACATCCCAACACACACACACACACACACACACACACACACACACACATACAGAGTCTGTATTACAGACATGTGTCAGCAATTCGATCTAGTTTAAGAATATATATGTAAAAGTACTCTATGATTATTAGTTATGAAATTCGAAAATCGGTCCGTCACAAAGCTTCCTCTATGAGGAAGCAAAATCGAGTCTCTGATTTCTAAACAAATCAGTTTTGTTACTCTTACAAAAATTTGAAAAAATTCAAGAACGTGTCTTTAAATATTAGAAATAAGTGAAAAATATTGAGGTCTGCACATTATCAAGCCACTTACCCGAAAAATGAATTATTTAAAATTTCGATAATTTCTAGGTTTTGGCGGTCCAAAAAAATTCAAGGTTGTTTGCATTTTTGAAGTATACTGTTGTACCCCTGTATTCGTGGATTCGCTATTCACGATTTTTCGTATTCGGGGTATTCTCATTTGTGACCCAATTAAAATTTTTTTTTAAATATGACTCGACCGCAAAAAGAAGAACTCTAAAAAGTTCTAAACTTGGTCAAAAAGACCGAATTTCTTGATCATTGGTAGCTGGGGAAAGAGTTTCTACGCTCGCAAGATTTAATGTCAACGAGTTTGCGATCAGATTAATTTCCTCGATAACGGGGGAAAAATTCGTGAGAGTGCAAAATCTTTGTAAAAGCATGCGGGTCGATGTTAGATAATCTCTTAGCGTCGATGAAATCGAGAATGACGATCAAGAATCAAAATTTGTACTCACGACAAAATTATTGGAATAATTTTGGCCGATGCAGAACAACTTATTTAACAAACATAAATCATGATCCACTCATGTCTCACAGCTGTCGAATTGTGCAATTGAAAATTAAGAAATTATTACAGTGTTATCAACATTTGTTTAAATATTTGATGCGCAGACCAAAGCAAAAATGTTTGACTGAGTATTTTTCCCAAATACAAATAAATATTTATTATAACTTTGATTTTTGCTAAAAAAATGTTATTTACTTATTCTTACATTGACATGTCAGTCGGACGAGGAACGGAACCCCCCTTTTCCCATAAGAACAATGCTTAGGTATTCGCAGTACTTTTTTTTAACCGGATTCTCCCGAATACCGGGGTTCGACAGTACCTACCTCCATGAATTTTTTCACATTATTAGGTGAAAATTTCGTTTAGAAACGACACCAATGGAGATCAATCATCCATGGATTCCCGTGAATTTTGAGTGTATGTTAATATTTTTTTTTTAAATCTGTAATCATGGCTTTCGATCTCTTTCCTGAAACACGCCAAAAATTCAGGAAAATCCGAGAAGCTTGTCCACAGGTTTAGTCCGCAAATGCTGAATTTGACCTCAAATATATCCTCTGATATCAGAAAAAGTAACCTTTCGACCGAATCTAGTACTCACACTTGAGCAAAGGAAAAAAGATTTTGAGCATAAAAAATGCGAATCGTCTAGTTTCCGCCCTATACTTAACTATCAACCACATGAACTTCAAATTTGCTTATATTTTTTTCGAAGACTGAAAGCATTATAAATGGGCTTATGTTTTAAAATGTATACGGAATTTATTTTTGTTCTTAAAAATTAAATTGAAACATTTAGCTGAAAATTATTAAAACTTATTGCAGGTAGTCGAATACTAGATGGCCTATACTTTACCAAGTAGTCTATTACTCAATTAGGGTCGATCAGGGTAGAGTTTACGATCATATATATAAGATTTGATCATTTGAAAGTGTAGCTATAAGATTTTCTAAATATTTAAAGTTTAAAAAATTAAAAAAATATTCATTGCATCATAATTTTACTTTAATTATTACTTATTCAAGTAATAGCTCAGTGCTCGGTAACTTGAGGGTGGTCGGCCACTAGTAGGTTTACGCTACTGTCATGTTTGGAATTTTGAATAGGCTTGACTTATCATAAAGAGAGTTATTCTATGAGGGCGTGTTTTGTAGGATTATACATTTATACCTCGCCATATGTTAGCGAACGTACGTGGGTGTTTAACGTCATATCCTCCGTGATAAGAAAAAAAAATAACAACGATTTCACTGCGGGACGCGGGCGAATGTTTAAGGTTAGCCTGGATCTGTGCGAATCTGAATAATACATGTTAGGTGCGTATGTACCTAACTGTATATAGTCGTATACGTTATAAGGCACAGACGTCATCAGAGTCGCTATCTCGCTCTTACCTATAGTCTCCGGCGCAAGAAGTGGCGAAGCTCTTTCACACTTGGCAGCCGCCGTGCGCACTGCGCACCATCCAGCTGGACGATATTTGCACATACGAAACAGTGTCTCGGACGCATTTCACACGCAACAGTCCAGAGCCCGTCGCGTCCAACTCGAGCGGCTCTCCGCGATATATCGTCGAGAGAAATTTTTCACCGACTGGACAGTAGTGTACGCAACAGCACGCAATAATGCTGCCGAAACTCAACTAGTAGGATATCTCGTCGTCGTCTACCGACTGAAGAGCGCAGCATTTGTTTATGTTCCATTAGTTTTTCTTCGGCTTCGTTGCGGCTGAAAATCAGTAAAGTATGGCAGCAAATCGGCAGCAGCAGCAACACGTTGCTGTCTGGCTGATACTCGCAGCAGCGGGCCTGCTGCTGCTGGCTGGCTGCTCCCAGGGCTACTCGTTGCGCTCGTCCTCGCCACCTCAGGTCGACGAGAGCTTCGTGGTTCCGCACTACACCCACTACGACGAGCTACGCCAGGTTTTTCGCAATTTGGCCGACAAGTATCCGAATCTCGCGCGACTTCATTCCATCGGCAAATCCGTCGAGGGCCGAGACCTCCTCGTCTTGGAGATCAGTGAAAATGTTCGCGAAAGGAAGCTCGGAGAGCCGATGGTCAAGTATGTGGCCAATATGCACGGTGATGAATCAGTTGGTCGAGAACTCATGATTTTCCTTGCCAAGTATCTTCTTTATAACTACGGAAAAGACCCAAGGGTGACAAGACTCGTCAATAATACGGATATTTTCATTATGCCCTCGCTCAATCCAGACGGATTCGAGAAGTCAAAGGTTCGTTCAAAAATCTATATAAGTTTACCTCAGAGAAAGTTTGTTTATTTAGAGCCCTCGGGCAGGTGAAAGCTAACTGTTTTACGGCAATGATTCTATCGTCCATTGTGTACAAAACTATACTACTCTCGGGAAACTCTGTAAACGCGTAAATTCGTCCATTTATCACGTCATTCATACAAAAACTTTACTTCGTACATGTTCTTACGCGTGAAACGAACGTAGCAGCTGACAACAGTGACAGCTCAAGCGACTATTGGTTTATTTTCCCTGCGGTTTTACGTATCGTGACGATGATAAAAATAAATTATTGATCTAAAATAGAACATGATTTTTTTTACAGGAAGGTCTGTGCAATTCACTCGATCATTTTGTTGGCCGAGAAAATGCCAATCACGTTGATCTCAATCGGAATTTCCCGGATCAATTTGATCCCAGAATGAGTCACATCAAGGGTGGAAAATTAATAGCAAGAAGACAGAGTGAGACTATTGCAATGATGACATGGATTGTAACTGAGCCATTTGTACTTTCTGCTAATTTTCATGGAGGTGCTTTAGTGGCTAGCTATCCATATGATTCGGGGTATGCATGAATTCTGCTTTTTTTCTATGCAGAGTCTGTATTAATTTTTATTCATTGTATTACTTTAGAATTGAAGGTGAATGCTGTGAAGAAAGTAAATCTCCTGATGATAGAATGTTCAAACACCTTGCCCATGTTTATGCTGACAATAATCCAAACATGAGAGCTGGTAATGCCTGCCCATCTGAAAACTTCTATGGTGGTGTTACTAATGGAGCAAAATGGTATAAAGTAACAGGAGGCATGCAAGATTTCAATTATGCAAGATCTAATGCATTTGAAGTCACATTTGAGCTAAGTTGCTGCAAGTACCCTCATGCACGACAGTTACCTGGTTATTGGCAAACAAATAAAGAATCTCTTTTAAGATACCTGGAACAAGCTCATGTTGGAATTAAAGGTTGATTTATAATTCAGTTAAAAGATAAAAAATATCATAAATGACTGATTGATTGATTTTTGTTAGGTCTTGTTACTGATACGCATGGACAACCTATTGAAGATGCTAATATTGTCGTGATTGGAATAAATAAAAATATTACAAGTACAAATCGTGGAGAATATTGGCGTCTACTTTTACCTGATACATATACCGTCTATGCAACAGCTTGGGGGTAAGTTTGTGAAAATGTCATATAACAGATGGTAAATAAAACAAATACTTCATCATACACTATGCTTTATAGATATTCTTCAAGTGAACCTCAGCGAGTCACCGTTAAAAATGGCAATGCAGAAATCGTAAATTTTGTCTTAGAACCACTTCCGTACAGAGAACCACAAGGTAATTTTGAAAATTATTACTATCAAGCTTCACCATTCTTAAATCGTTTTTCACCAGCTCAGAGATTCGTCTCGTCGCTGTATGATGAAGAATAATTGTGATTATTCACTAACCCATGAGGAAAAGTATTTTAACTCTAATGTTCTATTCTGCCAATTATTAACTATTTTTAAGTTTGAATCTGAAACACACCTTATTATAATTTAACCGTAATCGATAATTTTGATAAATTAACGTGTCATTTACTTACATGAACAAAGTAATATTTAAAACTATTCTTTAATAGTAACTCATATAGACATAATCGTGAAAATGCCTTATTTTAGTGTTTTTTTGATGATTATTATGCTTACTTAATAATTAAAACAAAACAAAGACTTATTTTTGATTTAATAAAGTAATATAACAAGAAAAATTCATTATCATGGCAATTGTGAACAAAAGTTAAGTATTAAAAGCATAAACACAAGGTATTGAGCGATATATCAGCTGTGTAACCAAATTATTCACTTATAAATGTTGAAAAATCAAAGTGAATGTGTCTAAATTCTAAAATGATTAAATTGGATTAACAAAGTCAGCACAGGGACTTTTGTCACTATATAATCATCTAAGTTATATTCAATACAAAAAAGAATGAACAACTATTTTCTTGGCTTGAGACTATGTATTAATGATAAACTCTGTAATATATTTTGATTAAACTTTCAGAGTGGATATTTTTAGAAACGTTGCATTTATAAATTTTAATCTCAAGTTACTTATTCATTTATTTGAACTGTTTAAAAAATATATAAAAATAATCTATTAATTCTTACGTAAATGATTTATAATTTTACTATTTATCATACGCTTAATAACTCCATGTTGAAAATATCGAACAAAAGATTTTAGACTGATCAACATTGAAAGCTTCATATTTCAAATTAATAAGTATTTCATTTTATTTTAAATTATATTCCATTATCAGCTATCTTTTTCTGCACTATCATGGTATAAGTTAGAGTAAAAATAGGTTTGTCAAAATATAAAACGTTTCCTTTGTATGATACATAAATCAGTGAACGTCAAATTGTGTAAAATGTATAGTGCAGTATATAAAATAAAGAGGCTATATATTTACTGTCAATTCTAAATGTTTTGTCAATTGAGCAATGTCCAAGCCTTAATTCCTGAAATTCCTTTGTGAATCTTATTTTAATTGATTTTTTTGGGTTTATGCATTATATTTCTTTACTCCATACCTTGTGTTTATTTATTATCATGTAACTGTCATTCGCATCTTAAATTGTAAATCATTTCAAAATGTTTATCTTCATTAATTAGTAGTTACATACTCACACGCGAACATATTGTTTTAACTTAATCTATCATTACCTATCTCAAACGTTTATAAATGGTCATTCAACGGAAATATGAGAGATATTTATAAAAAAAGTATTTCAACCACTAATTGATAAAATACAAAAGTACGTTAGCGAATGAAAATGTAGACACGAAATAAGCGAAAATAAATTTGATAACGCTGAAAAAGCTAATTATCGATAAAAAAATCCTCAGACACAATGGAAAAAGTCGTGCGCGCGGTGAAAGACCGCGACTCTAACGGCTTCTACACAAAACCAGATTTCACTCACCACAATTACACGGAATTAACTCGTATTCTTCACGATTTGCAATCAAATTATCCGGATATTGCACGAGTCTACAGCGTTGGAAAGTCAGTGAAGGCGCGCGAGTTGTGGGTCATCGAGCTGACGTCGCCGAGCGATAAAAATCGCGGCGAGCACGATCCAGACAAACCCGAGATGAAGTACATAGGTAATATGCACGGAAATGAGGTGGTGAGTCGGGAATTATTGTTACTCTTGGCTCGTTATTTGTGCGAAAATTATGGCACGGATGAACGCGTCACCAAGATCATGAATTCCACTACGATTCATATTATGCCAAGCATGAATCCCGATGGTTACGAGGTTTCTATTCCGGGAGATTGGGATGGAGTCAAAGGACGTAACAATGACCACGATGTCGATCTAAACAGAAACTTCCCCGATCAATATGTAGAAAACCAAGTAAGCTTTCCGTGTTTTTGGATTTATACATGATTTATTATTGGTATCATCGATATTAATGGAAAGTCGTTGCTTACAGTACAACCACGTTCAGGAACCGGAAACCAAAGCAGTAATGGATTGGATAACATCGAGACCATTCGTGCTGTCGGCTAATTTACACGGTGGCGCATTGGTCGCCAATTACCCCTACGACGATAATCCAGCTTCGCGAGGAAATAGAATGCCTTACCCGAATCCCAGTCCCGACGACGATGTTTTTCGCTTCTTGGCCCAAACGTACTCGGACGCTCACGCGACGATGCATCTCGGAAAACCGTGTCCCTTGAAACCCGGAGAAACAATGGTCGGACTGTTGCAGGAACGATTTCCAGGTGGTATAACTAACGGTGCCAAGTGGTATCCCGTAACTGGAGGAATGCAAGACTTCAATTACGTTCACAGCAACGCCTTCGAGTTGACTCTCGAAGTCAGTTGCATCAAGTATCCGAACGCAACGGATTTAGAAAGTTATTGGAGAGATAACAGAGAAGCTTTGCTCAAGTACATCGAAGCGGTAAGCTTTTTTCATTGACTATGACTCGTATTAATTGAACCCGACAAAAACTTTTATGACATTTACAGACGCGCAAAGGAATTCATGGTATGATCAAATCGAGTATAGGTGGTGCTGTGCCTAGTGCCAAGGTTATCGTAGAGGGTCACGATCATGACATTTATGCCAGTAAATTAGGCGATTATTGGCGTCTTTTGCTACCTGGAACTTACAATGTTACTGTAACTGCACCAAATTTTGAACGACAAACGAGAACAGTTATCGTTCCTGAAGACACAGGTGAAGCACGGCTAGATTTCACCCTTCTCAGAGACGATGTTCCTCACTGGTAATTTGCTGTTAAAAATTAAATGAACAAACCAGCCAACTAACAATTCAATTTTCATTTATCACTTTTCCATTTTTCAGGATACATTTGAATGATTTTGATTTGGAAGCTAATCAGAAAAACGGATATCTCAGCAACAGCGAATTAAGTGAGAGCTTCAAACAACTCGAATTCGATCCAAGTGTAGCTGAATTCAAAGCCGATGACTCGCGTTACAGCTCAGCCATACATTCCTTAAAAATAACTCATGGTGTAAGATCTTTATTTCCTTCAAAACGTTCATATCGAATCATAAGATAATTTTATCAAAATAATATGCTCTCTATCAAGTACAAATTATTCATGACATTTAAGATTACTCTAATAAATTTTGCACAATTCTTTAAAAGTATTGTCGGTTTTTATTTAACGTTAATCCACATTTTATATTAATTACTTAAAAACAAATGAATTCGATCACAGATGGGCAACAGCGAAGAGGCTAAAATCCATATTGGTTTAATTGGTGGAATGTTTGCTTCCCAACCGATTGGTCGTGAAATCCTGTTGCGCTTAGCACGTCACATTCTTAAGGCAAACAAGGATAGTGACGATTTTACCAATCGTCTCCTCGATCGAGTTGTCCTCCACATTATTCCAGGAGTAGATCCAAACTTTGAATTGATCTCCGACAATCACGAGTGCAATCCTGTTGTGAAAGATGAAGTTGGTCATCGTTTTCAAACGCCAATTAAGAAAGGTCTCAAATTAGATGTAGTACCGCAGGCACTCGACAAAATTCTTGAAGAAGAAGGATTCGACGCTTTGGTCTTGTTCGGAGGTGGTCGTAAAGTCGGTGTCTCTTACACAACGCCGAAACTTGACATTTTCGCTGATTTTACAAAGGAATTCCAAAAATGGGCGCACAGTGATCATTGTTCTAGTAATAACGATGAACTCCACAAAGTTGAGAGATTCATCGGAAAGGAGTACAACATTCCAGTATTGAGTTATTCTATGTCTTGCTGCAAATGGCCAACGCCTGAAAAAGTTCCTTCAATCTGGCGCGAAAACCTCGTTTACTTGAAAAATTTGGTTAAAAAATTATCGACTGGTGTACGCGCCCAAATCCAAGACGCTACCGGACATCCACTGAGAGACGCTCAAGTTCAAATTAACAATGCCACGTACAAAGTTTCAAAAAACAATGCCTACTTCAAGACAATACTTCCTGTTGGCACGTACGAGGCTCTTATCACTTGTGAGGGCTACCAAGATGTGCGATATAAACTTGAAGTAAAAGACGATTCTGTAGCTTCTGTAATTATCAAGTTGAATCTTGGCAAAGACCACGAAGCTAAAGTAATACCACAACAACGCATCATCAAGTTGAATGAAATAAATCAAGCTTTGGATAACTTGAACAGTAAACATCAAAAAATATCAAAACTGCGACAAATCGGCTTGAGTGAAAAAAACGAAAAAATCTTGGCTTTGGAAATTTCCGATGGAGAAACTGAGCTCGGAAAGCCTGTAGTGTTATTTACTGCTGGAATAGGCAAAGGTGCACCCATTACCTCCAGAATTTTGACCAGATTTGCTACGCATCTTTTATCTAATCATGGTTTGAACTCGGACGTCACCAATTTCATTAAGTCTTTGAATATCATCATTGCCCCTGATTTGAACCCTGATTCCGATAAGACCAATAACTGCGAGTACAAATCGAAGAACGAGCTCTCATTTCCACTCGACGACTACAAATTGAGCTATCATAAACATTCAAAACTCATTGCTGACTGGATAAAAACGATCAAGCCATTGATGGTTGTAAATCTCAAGAGTGGATCACTCCACGTAGAAATTCCCTATGGTGCTGCATTGTCGTCGAATCAAAGTCAGCCTTACATCACTGGTGATGATCGAATTTTACAACACTTGGCTGAAACTTACACAGCTAATCATCCCACAATGACAGAGATTGGGCCTCGTTGCATTTCCTCACCCTACATCGAGAAAAAGGGTTTCAGTCACGCCGGCATTGCTTTGAAAAACGGTTACACCGATTCTTTCTTGGACTACATCTATTTAAAGAGCAACGCCTTACCACTGGATGCCTTTGTGAACTGCTGCAGCGACGACAACGACGAAACTGCTTGGGAAGATAATAGAAAGAGTTTAATGAGTATGTTGGGCGAGGCTATGGTTCACATAAGTGGCTTTGTCGTGTCTAACGCTGGCGCGCCGATTCCTAACGCTGTACTTAGCCACGATATATCAAAGCACAAAATAATGAGCCAAGAGAACGGTGCTTATTACATCATGCTACCGCCTGGTGGACATTTGATCAAGGTCGAGGCCAACGGCTACTATGGAATGGAAAAAATAGTTAATGTCTCCAACAGCAATAAGATTAACGCCAAAATTATGTTTAATCTCGAAAAGGATGACACGATTTTGGGCATGCCGAGGCTCATATTTGTCATTTTATCTGGTAAATAGATACAATCGCGCAATAATATAAACATTTTAAACCTATTTTTAAGATATATTTCTAAATATTTGTTACAGGAGCCATCATCGTTGTAATATTGTCTATGTGTACATTCATTATAGTCAAATGCAAATCTAGGCAACTAGAAAATGAAAACGATAGCCGTCCGTATGCGTTCAGTTTACTGCGCGATGGCACTTCATTTTTTGACGATGACGAGAAGGAGGTTGAGCTATTCAAGAGACCATCCAAAGGTAATTCATTTCTAGAGCATATTATTAAAACTTTAAGTGTTCTTTTTTCTTAATACGATAAAACATCATTTAGAATACAAAGAATCCGATGGGAGTGTTGCTTACAAACCATACTTTGACGACGACGATGATGATGAAAATAATCTGAGCTCGAGCGAAGGAAGTGATTTAGAATTCATACGACCAGATAGAGAATGGCAAGGGAAAAATCCTGACGATTCGAATTAGTTTTTTGTTGTCAGAAATTGTTCAATACTAAAAAGAGATGATTTAATCCAAAGCATCGTGTTCATCATAAATCAATACATCATTCATTGCAGGTAGATGAAATTTTTTTCACCTTCTAAATGACTGATAACATTTTAAGTAAATTGTAATAATTGTTGCGAATGTACGTTACTCCAGTAAAATATTTACTAATGCCGCTCAAGAAAAATTTGATGTTGATTATATTGTAAATAATTTTAGAATTCATTTCACATTTGCAAAAATTATATGTATGTATATAAAATTGTTAAGAAATGAGTTCTAATCACTTTAACTATGTACTTACTACTTATTAGTTTAATTATTCAATGAAATGTGAAGAATTAACTGTAATATTTAATAGTTACAGATACATAATTTATACTTAAATTTTGTATAATTCTTGAAAGAAAATGTATGTCAGAAAAAGATTTTTAAATGTAATCGCGTTATAAATATGAATGCCAAATTTTAAGATTTTTTAATACATTCCTATTTAAATGGTGGTTAATTGTTACACCTATAAGTAATATATAAATGACGAATAAACTTTTTACATATTTTTATAATGAATTTTAAAGAAATATTTATAAATAATTTGTCTGTGATGAATGTTAGATATTACGTATTGAGAACGTATTTTTTTTATATTATATATAATCTAGACAAAGTAAACTGCAATTGATAATTAAGGCAGCTATTCATTTTTGATTTTACTACTATATCATACACTAATACACGAAAAAACCAGTTACGAAAATGTCTACTATTATTATTAATGGATTTAATAAAATTAAAAAAAAATTTAAGTTTATTATTTTTTATTTGCTTACTGTAAATAATTATACAAAATATACAAAAAATATAAATACTATTTCTTAAGAGCTAAAATAATGTTCTCGAAGGCTGAGAACTTCGTACTTCGATGTAGAGCATTTGTTTGTGCATAATAAAAATTGGAACTGTTTCTAAATAAATTAAATTTCAAGTCTTAATTTATTACGTCGAATAAATCCAGAATTACGGAAGTATTTTACATACTTACTATATGTATATTTATTAAAAATCGAAACAGCAAATAATTCAATGTATACATTCGGTTTTTAAAAGCTTGCATAATTACCTAAGTTTTTTTTATAAATGATACTTAGCGCCTTTAAAAATACTCACACAATTGTATTCACTTTAAAAAAAAATGCAATTTTATTGTTGAAAATACTTGACGAATTACTCGTTTACTGTTCATCATATATTCCTGTATCTATAATTTGTACTTAAACATTCATTGTTGTTTGCAGAAATATCACGATTTGAAATGCGTTTTTTTTTATAATATATTTACAAAGTCCAAGATAAGTCCATAACATTAAATACAGATACTTCTTCATAATTTGGAAAATATTTTTTGCATACTTCATATTTTAAAATCGATTTCAGTCAAATTCAACGTTTTTCTTCAATTTAATTTGAAGCTCTTTTTCGTATTCTGTATCGAATTATGATTATCGTTAAGGCCACGACTTAATTGTAAATTTGTTGAGGAAAGTATGAATCATAAAATATATTCCACATAATTGCAGCAGTCATAAGAGCTAGATAGGTGATGAAACTTGCCCACCAAAGAACCTTCTCCCAAGTTCGTACTTCCAAATTTCTCAATATATTAATTCCCACTAATAATCCAGCAACTGCACCTGCAAGATGAGCTACATAGCCAATTTGATTTTTCTCATCTGTTAAGCGAGCGTAAACTGCTTGACCAATGTCGACTGTTCCAACTGCTACAAAAACGACTAATTGAAGCACGGCAAATTCCATCTGACTCCAATTCATAAGAATCGTCGCTACATGCGCCGTGATAAGAGCGTAAACGCCACCTGAAGCACCAGCTAAAAAAACGCTTGGATCGGATACTGATGTACCAAGGGAACCGGCAACGACACCGGCAAAATATATGATAAGGACTCGCCACCATTTGTGCACCATTTCCAAAGGAATACCCAGCATTATTTGTACTAAGAGGTTTACCGCCAAATGAAATGATCTGGAAAGTCATTAATTAAGTTTAAGTTTAAAAATAAACATCCTATGTTTAAATCAGTAAGTCTACTAATATTCAAATCAAAACAAATATATTTGAAAATTTCATCTTTATGTGTGTAATAATCTTTATATTTTGAATTCAGATTATCAGATTTTTATTTTATCATATCGGCTAAAAAATCAATTTTTTAGTCAGATATTATCATTCATCTTTACGTTCTTATCTCTAAAAAATTTTTTTTTAAATTTATGAGTAACAATTTAAACAATCTGAAAAATATATTACTTACCCAACATGAACAAACATATAGGTAAAATACCTCCAAGCTTGGTATCTTTTGGATGGATTGTAAATGAATAAAGTAGCAGCTGGTCCATCAACAAGTACAGCTTTGTGAACTATAGCATCATACAAAAATATTGCTATTTCAACCAGACTAATTATTATCATTGCAAGTGCAGGAGGATTGCATGTATATTCTTCCTCATAAAGACCATCTGTTAGATCATGAGAGAGATATGTTCGCTGTGATCGCTGCGTTGCTGTTACACTGCAAGGTCTACATGGCACCATTGTATGCACATACTTTTGAACATAACTTCCAAAGACTCCCTGCATATCCTTTCTGTGAATCTGTACATAAAGATTAATTCAAGTGTTGGATATGGTAGTTTACAAACAACTAAGGTAATAAAAATTAAAGTGATTTTTATACCATAGCTATGAATTCAGGATATTCTAAATATCCTGAATCATTCAAATCAGCTTTTCGCATAATCATTCGAACTACTCGATTAGGAATATCATTCGAATAAGATGAACCTCTTATCATGGTTTTGAGCTCTTGAAATGAAATTTTACCATCTCCATCAACATCGTACTTTTCAAAAATACACTTCCAATGCTAAAAAAAAACAATTATTTATATCAAGTTTATTCAACATACAACATAAAACTTTTTAAAAGTTGTTTACTCACAGCATCATTGTACTGCAGTGGTATAGTTACTGTAGTTTCCCCTTCACGCGCTGATGCCATTTTGATAAGTTTGAAACTCCTGAAATTATTAATTCAATAATATGGTTAGTAAAACAGTAAAAGTAAAATTCTTTTTATGAATTTATAAAAAAATGTTTTTAACTGTTCAAACTATTTGATCTTTTTATATTTTTTATCCAAACACAGTTATCTAAAAAATTCTACATTCTATGATATAAACTAAAAGATAGTATGATGTATTCCTATGAAAACTAATGCAGTAAAAAATACCGAAGTGACATCTTACAAGTTGCCAAAGAATAAGACAGTATGAATCACAAGTGCTACGTATATGACACTCTTTTTAAAAAGATGAGTCGTCTAACAATTGTCTATATGTATAATGACACGGTACAGGTGAAATGAATTGAAAAAATATTACCCACCGTCTGAGGTGACTTTGGCTACCGAAAAGTTTCGGAGCCACGGACGAGCGTCAAAGCTAACGGATCAGTGGTTTGTTTGATTGAACGTATCGAAGAGCGTACGAAGCAAACAGGTGGCCACAAAGCGTACTGTGCATACGCTCTTTTACTCGAAAAAAGTCCACATAACTTTATTATCGCGTCGTTGGCACCGACGTATATCGTATATAATAAAATACGCTCACACCTATTGCCGGCTCGAGAATCGAGCCTTGAGTCAACGGGTGAGCAATCTATCGCGACTCCAATGCGCGCAAAATATCTGAAAATTTATCGCGATCGATACACTTAGTCAGCAGTAGGTACTACCTATGGAGAGACGATCGCGATATTTACAATTCGAGTCGACAATCGTGCCTCGCGGACTCGAGAGACAAAACGGACGACGCAAATATGCAACAGGTTAAGTGCAGTGACCCCCAGACTTGTCCTTAGGAAGCGCGGCGCGCTAGTGAAAGCCGCAGAGCAGAGCCAGCCTGACGCGATTTTATGATTTTTAACCCGAGGATACGAGCGTTGCAGCTAGGCTTGGATTACTTCACTGCATATTGCGGCACGTCGCTACTAATACTGCTGCGCGAAGGAAGCAGCAAGAGAGAGAGAGAGAGGAGAAAAATAAAAAGTTGAATGAGTAATGCGCTGCAGGAGTGCGCTCGTCCTTAAAGCATGCACTCCTTTTTCTGCCCCTCTCGAGTCTCTACGAGTCTCAACGAGTCTCGACTCTACACTCGGACGAGCTGCGAGCATGTGGCAGCTACTGCACCTGCCGTTGCTTGGCAACTACGATATCGTACGCGTAAACATCGACAGTCGAAGAAATGATGCCCAATTGCATTGCTATACGTGTAAAACAATAGCTGTCACGCGCTCCATAATCGCCAGTCTGTTATTGTATTGTTGAAAAGAAGTAGCAAAAGCAGCAGCCTCGCGTCGTTTGTTACTTAGTCAATCCCAGTGAAGGATATGCTCTCGGAAGCACTGCTGCAAGGCAAAGCGAAGATATCGGGCAAGTATCGGGTCGATCAGCCGATCGAGAATCTTAAAATCAGGTAAACACCGCTCGATCTATTATCCTGTACAAGGATATTATGCAACGGCTTATTTTCTTTGTGAGCTGCTGACTTGACTCTAGCTTAACTACACCACAGTCGACTGTTGGAAGGACATGTAAATTACTCAATCTTCTTTTGAACATTATTTTTAAACCCAATGGTTATGTACGAATAGTTTTAACAGCTTGAGTTGTCGGTAAATATTCTTTATAATAGCAGTCGATCGTTGAACAAATAATACAAATATAAAGACACGATCGAGAGCTCAGTGAGATGTGAATGGTCTGAGCGAAGCTTGCCTTGCATTGTTTACACTTTATTATCCTAGTAGGCCTTGAGTTCGTCTTTCACCGTACTAATGCGTGCAAAAAAAGTTGTAACAATCTCTCTGAACGCTTCCGATGCTCTCGGACAAACGATAGCTCACTCACGTGACAATGTTTTTATTTATTTACTTTTTCACTCGGCAATGGTTTCGAGAGGATGTGCCCAAGTTGGCAGATGAGCGAATGAACATAATAAATTTATGAGGGGATGTCACTTTTTGTGTGTAAACACATGGAGGAATTTCGCTTCTAAAACACAATCGGTCAGAAAAATGATAATGTTGATTTGCCGATAGTTAGAGCTGGGATTTACTGTGCACACAGAGTGAGGATCGTGCAACAAAAATCGTTGCTATCGGAACTGTTTGAAAATGCCGAGGAGACTCGCGACGCGAATTTCCTCGAGGAAGAGGTGTACACGTTCGCTTGGCAGGAAAAGCGATTCGGCCCGTACGAGGCCCGCTTCTACAGGGACGAGCGCAACTGCCTGAACGAGCGCCAGAAGGAGTACCATCGTCGGCTGACGTCCGAGCGCAATGACGAGGAGGAGGACGAGGAGGTCTGCTCGCGGCTGTACTCGTACGTCGAGGGAGACGCCTACTACGCGGAGTCGGCTCCGTTGACCGACAACGACTTCAGATCGCCGCTGGCCTTGAGGAACGAGCGAGCCCTGCCACGACTGAGCAACCGCAAGCCCTTCGGCGAGAGGCACAACAAGCAGGTGATCGACCCGGCGCCCCAACATCAGCGAATCCGCCAGAATCACTACTTTTACGCGGTAGGTGTGTTGTCCTCTATCGATCGATCGAATCGAGTCATCGAGTCTGTATAAAGCTGCTCGCCGCAGGAACGCCAAAGCATGTACATCGTGGCGGACCTGTCGCCGAGAGACGAGGAGGAGGCCGCCAGCAAGAGCAGCAGCAGCAGCAGCCGCGGCAACAGCGACTCCGAGACTCTGCTCTGCGCCCTGAGCTACGATCCCGGCCGCAAGTGCCTCACCGTCAGCCCGGACTTTTCGAGCCTCGAGTGCTACAGCTGCCAGGCCACGGGCATGAGCTACGATTACTGGATCGAGCACGTCTCCTCCAAGCCTACGACTCGCGACATTCAGCGGCGCTCCGACACCCTTAAAAAGGTACTCACCCGACGTAAGATATCTCCGACAGTTGCCTCATTAACTTCGTCGACAACGGCACGTTGATCACTGTCGAGTCCACCTCCTTCGCGGAGGCCTCGTCCCTTTTTTTACCCATTTTTATCCAATTTTAGGCAAGCTTTGGCTCGATCACTCGTTCAAGTTCACAGAAACTTTTTCACCTTTTACGCGTTCACAGAAATGTCACCTGTACTCGTTATCGCGCAGATAAAATTATGGCCACTCGCTCACAATGCGTAAAACTTACTGAGCCAAAATCTTCAATTTCCTCTGCTATATTACATATTTCAGCGCGCGCGTTTCCAACGTAAAATGAATAGAGAGAGAGAAGAGACATAAGGCTGATAATGACGACGGCACAGAGAGAGGGACATAATATAACACAATCCAATGACGTTCTTTTCAAATCGTAATGCGTGAATTGTTTAAATTTTTTTCGTATTTATTATTTCATTTTTTATCTTTTTACTCATGTATACGTGAATATATTGTCGATTAAACAATTTCCGATGTAATAATAATTGTTTCTCAAGTCGTTCAGCATCATTTTAAACTAATTTAAAGTTATAAGTTATACTTTGAGTCCGATTTTTTTATTGGGTAATTGAATTTGCTTGTAGCATCGTTACAAAAAACTGCTTTATCTTGAGTCCTCTTTACGTTTGCATTATTTACCTCAATTTTACTGAGAAAATTGCGGCATTATCTCGACTTTTATGTTTTGTGTGGATAATCGGTAACTTTTGTCTTGTAATAACTCATGAAAATTGATATTTTACATTTAGCAGAGATTTAAAATTTCTTAATTATGCAATCAAATCTAAAAATATGTAATTACGAAAAAAAATATGAGCCTCAGGCATTTTCGACGCAAGCTTTCCATTCAATTGATTGAAATAACCAGTACTCCGAGCTGACTGAAGCATGCAATAAATCCCGACTTCAACTGCGCCTACAAATTGCTTTACTTTTTTTGCATTGAGATGTTATATAGAATGTAATTCTTTTTTTTCTTGAATAAACATTTTTTTATGATTTTGTTACTTTTCACTATGGCACACAAGTAAAATTATCAAGTGAACGTTAATTCCAAAGCCACTCGATCATTAGCACGTCTATGTCCTTCCATAGCTTATTTTTAAGCGCACTTGATTTGCTTGTTCGATTGGACAGAAGTTTCTGTAAAATCACGATTTGTCAAAAAGAGAGATTTACTGATTGCATCATGATTATCGTAGGAAAATCAAAGAAAGTTGAAGCAACGTCAAAGTGAAATTTATCGAGTGTTGGAAACGCCAGCCGAAGCTCGAGTCCTTCGATTGCACGTGAATTTGGACATCGGTTCGGCTCAGGACTTCCAACAAGCCAAGGATACCGGCTTATTCGTGAGCTACTTCATCGATTTGCCGAGCGACTCGTGGTACTCCAAGTCGAAACTAGCCGGGCGAACCCAACGATCTCGTGTTAGCCGTTCGACAAATGTCCAAGGCAGACGAGTCAACTTCTCCCATACGTGCGAGATCGTACTGGATTTGAACTACTTGAGCGATTGGCAGTTGTGCCCGTGGCCAAGATTATTGATCTCCGTTGCTTCGCTCGATGCTTGGACCAGGTAAAGTCGGCCTCGTGTGACGATCGAGCCGCTTTTGACGTAATCGAGGAACGGCGCATTAACCTGCGCTCGCGTCAATCGCTAACAATGAGCAGCTCGACATTTTTCTGTCGCATTTCGCGTGCATTCAAAGCTCCTTACGTAAGCTCCTCACCTCGACCGAGTCACGCTAATCGTGCTATCTTTCTCTTTCGCGCAGATACAGAATCGAAGGTTACGCGTCCATGGTACTTCCTCGTAGCGCCGGACACTTTTCGTTCAGACTAGCTGCCTGGCGACCGCAAGCTGGCTTCATCGACTCACTCAGACGTTTTTTCACCGGTGGCACCTGCGAACTCGACGACATCACCTACTGTGCCGTACCTTCGATGCAGCTCAACTCGACGTGCCTCGACAAGAGCAATTTGAAGGTCGTGCCAAGCGGTAGCGTCGACCTGACCGTTAACATAGTCCAACAGTGTCGACAATTTGTCAGCCACAGACCAGATCAGAATAAAATCAAAGCTGGACGTTTGCTCAATAAAGTCGACGACGTACTCACTCAATTCAAGGAAGCGCGAGAGCGTATGATACAGGCTCGAGCCATGTGCTCCTGAAACTTGTCCTATAATAAATCGATATGCTAACAACTACATTTATTTATTAGACGCACTAATTTTTCACTTTTTTCACACATCTTGAGAAAAAAAAATTGATACAATTATTTAAAAGAATGGAATATCACATATTCATTACATCAAGGGAACTGGATTGGTCAATAAAAATAAATCTTTTTTTTTAATTTCCTTTTTATTTTCATCTTCCTTCAGATATAAGAGAACCTTAGTCATTGGGGACATATTTTGTTTTAACCCCATAGTCAGTTCGTGGCTTTCATCATCATTTTTCAGCCCAACTTCTATGCACTACCTAACGTTACTTATTGATAATAATCAATAATCAATAATGACCGCGCACTGGTAAGGAAATCTTACTCGAAGTGAAATATATCAAATTTGCAAAATCTATTTTATCTCGCTTTCATAAAGATTGATCTACCAGTGCAACAATAATTATGTGTAAATAATCATTATGTCAATAATAATTTGGATCTAGTCTTGTTTTTCGATCCTTTTTAATCTTATCCTCACAATACATAATGTTAACCAATAATTATTATATTTTTATGTATATACTTAAATTTTAACTCTTTTAAGTTAGATGTATGTACTATGTACAAGCTTACATTTTTATACCTTTTTTTCAATCATTTTATTTCACTTCAGTGTGTGTGAATTATATGCGCGTAATCACTTTATACTGAGAGAAATTACAAATTAACAAAAAATGTAAAAGAGTTGCGATGTTGCTTTAATCGCAATCATTATATGATATAATATAAACAGCGTATCAACTATGACATTTCACTTGCGTTTTTCTTTAAAGACAGTTCAGTCTTGTTCCGATATCATTCACTCTTCATCTCATTTATTTAATTCGATAAATCTATCTAAAACGACTAATCATGATCATCATTTATACTTGTGAATTCGCATTAATAATAACATATTTCGATGAACGTTCAATTATATAGCAGACACATTTATATTTATCAGAATCATTCGTAATTATAAACAGGCACACCATTAACACCTCATTCTTCAGTAGTTTCATTCATTTTTTCAACGATTATACTAAAGTTTAATCATATTTACAAAAGCGTCTCTGCATTGTTATGTAAAGTTGCATTTACAAGTTTACCTTCAAGTTTTCAAGTCATTGTTTATTCAGCATTCGATAATGGTAAACAAACTTCATCGCTACTCGGTTTCTATGTAGTATTTATAATTACATTAAAAAAACAAATTCGACGACGGAATGAACGCTGGTTCGTTTAACTATTATTTTTTTGTTTCATTCTAGCACAAAATATTTTTCAACGTTTTCATCATCGTATTATTTTCGTTATAAGCTGTTGATTAACACCACAAAGTGTACCCAGTAATTCACTCTTTTGTGAAAAAAATTTTTTTTTCGCTTCTTATGTAAATATTTTAAACTGGCGCAGAGAAATATTTGTTGAAGAATGAGTGACCACTACGTACACATTAGAAATTTTGCGCAAAACAATTGCATTTTAATGAATATTTTCTAAAATTTAGCAAAGAATAAAAAAATATTGTAATCTACAATTTTTCACTTAAATGCTTAATATTTTACAATCTTTCGTACAATATTTATAATTTGTCGTAAGAAAAAAATAAAATTAAAAAATAATTAAAAATGCGATAAATTCAACACGTATGTACAACGTAACATTTGGTTAAAACACGATGATACAAAAAATGATAGTATATACGGGTTTGATTGGCACCTCTGCGCTCACGTCGATGTATGTTTATTCCACAAGAAGTAAATTTTCAATTTTTAAAAAAATCTTTCGTTTCGAAATTCTCTGAATATTTTTCAACGAATGAGAAATCAACAAAATTCTCTAGGATAATGAATGATGGATATCACAGGTAAAGGTAAAAACGTGATGCACGTAATCAAATCTTAATTTTCTTTATCGAGATAACTATTACAAGCTATATTTACACTGTTGCTCTATTAGGAAAAAAAAACAATAAAAAATATTTTTCGTACCACCATCGTCGGAACGAGACCATAATTCCACATACCGATTACATTAAAAAGTAAAATTTCTTAAAACAAAAATAACTAAAATAATTGAAGGTGCATGGTTGTTCTTACAAATACCAGTTGCAATATCTCATTAATATTTCAAAAGCCTACCGAGCTTTCATTCACAAGCTGCGCGTGTCAATAAAAGAATCTCAATCTTCATCAGAGAGTGGTTCATACTGCGCGGAGAGCAAAGGGGCAGGTTCTTCGCTCTTCGATACAACAGTTTGTTGAACAGCATTTGCTTGTGGTGGTGGAGGAGGAGGTCCTGTATGAACACCCAATGCATTATATGGGTAGAAGTTGGCCGGTGTATTTTGTGGCGGTGCTTGTTGCGAGTGACCTGCTGATTGAATACTCGGGGATTCGTCGATCACCATATCACCGCGTGGAGAATTATCAGCCTTGTCATCCTTGTCAATTGAGCTGGAGCCATTTCGCTCACCCGAACTCGTTTTGTCGTCCTCAGTACGCATTACTTCGACTATTTTGTTTTTTACATAGTCGAGAGGGGACAAGTGAGATTTGTTACTTGGCGTAGAAGACGAACTTGTAGTAGTAGTGGCAGTGCTCGCTTCGTAAAACCGTCGAGAGAAATGATTCGAGGTTGGTTCAGGTGGCGATACCGGCTCAGTATGATACGTAGGTTGCGACGATTGTTGCTGTTGCGATGTTTTAGACGATTGCTGCTGGGATTGTTGTGATTGCGAAGACGAAGAAGGCTTTTGTTGTTGAGCCACACGAATTATTTGACGTTCATCACCCGACTTTCCAGGTTCTGGCTCAGTTGCGCCTTTACGACGTTTCCATTGATCATCTGCTATCTGATATCTGCTCGAAGTAAACAATTCATCAATAATGTAGCGAGAAATTTGATAAGAAAATTGAAATTACATTCGGAAAAATTTTATAAACTAACCCAGAGTAAGGTCGATAAGAAGACATAGAAGGTGTGTAATCTTTATTAACAACATGTTCAACATGTTCAGCAATGGTAAGACCTTTAATGCCACTGGAAGAACTATTATCCCGATTTAAATTGTCATCGTTAGCTGGACTATGTACCATACCATTAGGTTCAGCAGGACTGTCTCGATGAAAACCCTAGAACAAATACAGGAAAGCGTTTAAAAAAAACGTAAATTACAACAAAAATGTTTGATAAATGTATATTTACTTGGAAGAGTCTATCACCAGGACGAGTAGGCTGATTACTGTTGGATTGTCCTGAACCATCCGAGCCTGAGCCTTGATTAATTTGGTGCGTGATGATAGCATCAATCAAACTCGCCGCTGTTAGAGTATTGTTTTTACCCTGCTGACTCGATGAAGATGATGACGATGAAGATGTTTGATTGTGCTGTTGTCTTGAGGACGAAGGCGCCGGTGGGTGAGACTGTTGTTGAATTCTCGACGGTTGATAGTACGCACCAGTCTTGACGTTAGCTGGCGAGTCGCACTGTCGCTCGGCCATGTCACGGTATAAGTTTTGGCTTTCAATATCTTTATAGGAGATATGAGAAACGATGTTTCTTTGACGTTCTGATTCCATGCGGTGTTGCATATGTTGCGACTGTTGTTTTTGATATCTTTGTTGCAAGTACGCTTGTTGTTGTGCCATCTCTTTTTCTCGTTTTTGATGAGCGATTCTCATTTCTTGCTGTTGCTGAATTTCTCTTTCTCTTTGTGCAACAGCCATTTTGTGCTCTTGATGTTCTTTTTCGCGCTGAGCGGCAGCCATATGCTGCATCTCTTTTTCAATATGTTGTTGCTGTTGTACGAGTCTGTAATGCTGCTTATCCATTTCTCGTTGAATACTTAATCGATGCTGATCCTGATGGTGTATTTCTTTTTCACGCTGAACGGCTGCTCTGTGATCAGCAGCAGCCTGAGCGTGAGCTGCAGCCATTTCTTGTTGCTGCTGAACCAACCTGTGTTCTTGTTGCTGTTGTTGAATCTCTTTTTCCCGCTGATGAATGCGATCCATTTGTTGCTGATGTTCTTTTTCGCGTTGAATCCTTTGCTGTTGTTGTTGCTCTTGTTCTTCTTTCTCTCTCATTATTTCACGCTCTCTTTGTTGATGTTCCAGAGCTACAGCCATTTGGTACTGGGTAACTTGTCCACGAGGCATTCTTGGTAACCCACGACTGTCTATGTAACGATCCCCATACATGCGTTCGATCGACATAACAAGACCCTCGTGAGTTCCACTGCTAGTAGGTGCTGATGGTGGAGCGTGAGGAACGGGTAAACTTGGTTGCTGCACAGCAACATCCACGAGACTAGAAAAAGCTTCTAAGCCAGGTGGTGGAGCCGCAAAGTGTTTAGGTGTATTATGCCTTTGAATAACACCCTGTCGTGGCTGTTGATGAGATTGTGGTGGAGGAGTGCTGGCACAATACATACTACCCGGTGCTTGCGTCTCGCTCTTGTTGGCCTCAGCTGGATTACCACCCCGATTACGTGGAAGCATTTGCTGGCTAGTAATGTAGTCATTCATTATAATTTGTCGCGATGACATCGGTTCCATAGCGTAGCTTGAAGGCTGGCGTGGAGTATAAGAATTGTATTGGCTTCCACTGCTGCTACTTTGTCCATGACTGACTACTACACCAGAGCTTGGCGATTGTTGAGGAACATTGGTTGTACTAACCGGTGAGTGCCTGATCGAGCGATGATAATCGTACAGAGCACCGCTCCGTTTGTCTACAGCATACTGATGAACAGGTGTGCCTTGAGTGATCGAGCCGCCTTCTTTTCCGCTAGCAGGATTAGGACTCGGATTAGACTGATTGATATTACCCGGTGGGGTCATTTGACGCAGTACTTCAAATCGTGTACTCGTCACTGGTGTACCATGAGTAATCGAACCACCAGGCTTGTGCACATTACCCGGCATACCGCTCATTTTTTGAGTCTGTTTTTGGTGAGATCCGGCCTGGGGTCCTTGCACCTTACCGATTTTGGTTGTGATCGGTGCTTGAGGTCTTGGCGACGATACGTATATATGAGGACTCTTCGTTGCTCCACGTGGAGGTTCGGGATGTCCAGGATGACCAGGATGAGGATGGTAGTACGTTGTTGGTTGAGGAGGCTCTGGTCGATAATGGCTTACAACAGTAGGTTTATGTACTTGCTGCGGAGGTTGCAACATGTGATTTTGTTCTTGCTGGCGAGGCTTTTTGATTGAGAGGTCCAGTGTACCCTCTGTATCCCTCATTGCTGCCGTTTGCTGCACTTGCATAACAACAAGACCTTCTTTAGGTAGCATGTCTTGATTAGGTTGACCTTGTTGCGATTGAGACTGTTGAGCTTGAGTTTGTTGCTGCTGGGATGATGCTGCAACTTGACTAGCCGTTAAACTTGTTTGTATTTGACCCAACTGCTGCGGACTAGACGCTGCTCTGTGGCCATGATGTGGATTTGAAACAACCGAAAGAGTAGCTCGATTTTGTTCTCTTTCAGATGGTCTTGACTGCTGTTGCAGAGCGGATCCCGAAGAGCTTGACCCAACTTTGTATGGGAAACGATGTTCAGTCAAAATACTTGAAATAGTTGGAGTACCTGAGCTTACTGGCACGCTTGAAACCGGATCGTTTGGTGTATTAGGATTTCTCTTAAGTTGCATTTCAATAACACCAAGCATCAAATCCTGAAATTAAATAATAAAGTATATATATTATTGGCGGAAATATAAGACAATGAATTCTAAGCATAAAAATGTATGATTTTGTACCTTTACGGTCAGCGGATTGTTTCCAGCTGAAGAAGGGGGCGAAGGAGCCGATTGCTGAGGAGGAGGTATTGATAGAATTGTCATCTGCTGGCTTGCTTGCTGTTGATTAATTGGATTCGCTGTGGCACTTGAAGTGTTGTTACCACTATTCTCTAAATCAACGCTACAAACCTCATCCGCAGTTTCCTGTAACATAGTAAAATTGAAAACCTGAATCGACGTCGATACTTTGAAATAGCATTAAATTAAAATTTGTACAATGAGTACTTAATACAGTATGTATAGAAGAAAAATTTTTAATATTTGTGTGAAAAACATTTCTCTCAATTCTTAATTTCGATTCGTCGGCGGCGGTCGCGTTGAAAGCAAACCAGACCTTATATAGTACTTAAATATAAAAGTAAATGACGTTGTTTTATAAATGATCGCAATTATTATGTGTCTATGGGTACGCTTATGAGAAAATATGAATTGATTATACTCTTGCAGAGTCGTGAGAGATTTGTTTAAATAATTATGACATATGAGTTAATAATTATCGAGCGATGAAAATAGTAATGATGGTGAAGATGATGACGATGATTATTTCTTCTTGCTTAATTCCATCCAGTTGAGTTCTCTTCAGATGTTGAACGTCCATGCTCACACATGAAATTTTATCAAAAATTCATTAATTTGAATACTCTTAAAAATAACTTTTAACTTCTCTACATAAATATGTACACAATGATGAAAAAGAAAAACATACTCGACAGAGAAAAATTACTACTTTGAAATATCATTATCACAATTAGATCGAAAAATCTTCAGTGTTGTATCAAGGACCTTATTCCATTAAAACTGTGTGTGTGTAAATCGCTTGTATCCACATGATACTGACCATAATAAAAATGGATTAAGTGACAAGTGCATGTTTGTGATTGGTTAGAAAGAATATGATGCCCTGCCAAAAATCAAATCGAGTACCAGCACAAATCTTTCACAAATCATACAAGAGTATAAACAAAAACTGAATGATAAAAAATTTAAAAAAAATGATTGAAAATTAAAAATAGATAACTTCATTACCATTAATAAAATGAGGAGAAGAGAGGAAAAAAGTATATAGTATTTTTAAATTGGAGCGAAATATAATTGACAAATAATTAAGGATTTTAGGATGGAGTTTTGTAATCATAATCGTGACAGCAATAATAACATCGATGGTATTCAGGATAAATTATACATATGAGAAAGCTGTGCGCCGGAAACGATCATCTTACCGTGGCAGAGCTATCGTAGTCTTCCTTAGCGCTCATTGTTGTGCTTGTCGAGAGTGTCGTAGCAGAAACGGTAGCTGAAGAAATACTAGGGCATAAGGGTGACACCAAAAGCCCAGAGTGAGGAACACTTCCGGACCCTCCATCCAATAGTATAACTTTCCGAACCGGTGGAAGATGGCTCTGATGATGCTGCAGAACACCCAACATACTGCTAGAATTCAACCCTGCCTGTTGGGCGCTGCTCGTTATATGATTATGCGTCGGACTGTCAGCGCTCCTTGTATCGCTCGAGTCATGCACCTATTTAGTTTATTTTGTGTTTTTTGGGTGTATGTTTTCTTTTTCTTGCCGATCAAATTTTTGTACTCGGCCTCACTGGCTTTTTGATTTCGTATTATTATCATTTCACGGAGGAGTTTTGAATTTATTTTTCTGATAAGAGAATATTATATCTTTGATATAAGCAAAACAATTGTGCATTTTTCACTAACACATTTTGATAAAATATTCATTTAGATAATATATTCTCTTATAAATAATGATAAGTTGGAACGAGCTTTTTTTAAGTCATTTTGTTAATTGTTGCTGTAGATACGAGACCGCCGCGTTCGATCATAATAATTAAATAGTTATGATTTGTATATTATAAATATAGATATATATCTTTGAAAAAATACCAACAAAAAATAAGAAAAAATTTTCAAACATTTAAATTCCAACAAAAACTACTAAAGCCTTTTCTCCAAAGATTAAAAGTGAAAGAAAAAAGAATTCAAACGTAATTAAAAGTTATAAAGAGCAACGTACGGGCATTTCATCGCAGCTACTTGTACTGCTATTACTTTCTTCCTCGTCGGTCAAGCATGGTCGTCGATCTTCACCTTTGGCCTGGTAATATTCAGCAACTAGTTGATCCAAACTCAAACGCTTTCTGAAAGTCATGTAGTACTGTTTGCATTCAAGATCTGACTTTGTTCTGACAACCTCGTGCATCCTTTGCCAATTGGGACCATGCTCATGCAACCCCTTTTTGAGTCTATCTATTTCTTCCTCGTTCCATTGAGCTGATTCTTCGGCGATAGTGCTTGACGAGGTTCCAGATATCTGATTTTCTCCAAGGTTCGCAAAATGAGGAGCTAAGCGCCGAGATATACGGCTAAAGCACGTCGAACAACATTTTGTTACGTTGCTTGGAATTTCTGTGATTATAAAAATTATCATAATTATTCATTAATATTATTATTATTGTTGAGATGATTTTATGATAAAAATTCTTACGGAATTCCTGCACTATAGAATCACGAATTTCAGGCGGAAGGTCCATCCACTTGGGAGGTAAAGCCCTCAATCGTTTTATCCTTTGTTTCGGTCCCGTAACCGATCCAGAAGAACCACTCGCCCCATTTCCACTGGCATTTGGGCAAGTTGGCAGCGGACAGGTGGTGCATCGTCCTCTCACAGATTTACAACGACAAGTATTACATACTCGAGCGCCGGGCTGAACTTGGTCTTCTCTTAAACCGTATTGTGAGGCCTGTGATCTCGCGAGAGGTCGACTCTGGTGACCAGCTTCGATGGTCGTTTGACAGATAGCACATGGATACGGCCCCAATTGTCTGCCAGTCATATCTGCTAAAAAACGATAAAATGTTTGATTCAGTAATCAAGGTAAAACACTCAGTTTCCTCAGAGAAAAAAATGCAACGATAAAAATCAAATATACTAATAACGCGATTTATTGCACGCGAACCGAACCGGACGTATATAAACTTACATTGATGCAAGCATGTATTTATGGGAATAGAGTTAAATAAACCTGTTAAGTTGAGCTAAAATATAGATTTTGCTTTGACGGTTTTGCGAACAACTTGTTAAATTATGCACGCAATGGCTGACTGTACATATTTTAAGCGATTGCTTATTTATGGTTGAGATGTAAGAGAAGCCTATTCACCCTTTGATTGTAATCTGTACTAATATTACGCACGGAGCAATTTGAAAAGTTACTGCTTTTATTATTATGATTCTATAGGCCTGTTTCTTTTTCAATTATACTAAAACGTGAACTATGAAATTCGAACTATTTTAACACGGTCGAAATTTGTCTAATTAGTCATGTGAAAAAAGTACTTTTAATCGAGCCAGCGAAAAAATGTATACAATAAAAAAAATTGAACGAGGAGAGTCTGGCGAAAAACGAGGAATAATTAGGCGCTCGCGCACGTTACTAATTAACGATTGCCAATTAAAAAAATTCGCCTTCGCGAAACTTGTGCTTGTTTACTTATGCGCGCGTCAGCTCTATAATATGCGAAATTGAGTTGCATGGGTCTTGGTTGCAAAGATTTTTTCGCTTCACAACGTTATCATTATATGTCACTTATTTTATAATTCATTCAATTATGTACAATTCAACGTCCATTGGTTGCAACTCATATTTTGGCTTTTCTCTAGAGACTTTCAGTCATTTCGATGGAAATTTTTAAAAACCTACGAACATGCACGTGTCAACTTTTACGCATTGCAATCGAAATCCCAATTGTCCCCCCAATAGTCGGCATGCGCGAGTATGGATTTTCCAACTTTTTTTACTTCGTTAATCGCACGGGTTAATTGAAATAGACAGTTCGTACTCCAATAGTAATATGAAAGATTTTTGAAAAACTCGATCAGTTTTAATGTATAATTGCATCATTATTGCCGTTGACTATGTTCGAGAAAGAATGAAGAAAAACCAAACAAGGCAAAATTTTCTGTAAAAGAAATCCTTGAACTGCACTAGAGCGCATAAAAAAGAGGGTTAAAATGATTCTCTTTGTCTGATGACATAATCATCGTTCTTCATCCGATGATGATTCCTTGCGTATGAACACACATGCACACGCAGACCCTTCCTTTTATAATCTCGAATTGTTCATCAAGGTAAAAAATTCAACATTGGCTGCACAGAGCAGCAGCAAAGAGTCGCGTTTAATTTGAAGAAACAATGGTCTAGCGGTAGAAAGCGCGGGTCGCTCCATTGCATATTTGATCAAAAAGTCACCAAGTGCGTTTGCGCAATTAATACTGTCGAGATGTATATGTATCTCAAAGTCAGCGAGCGAGAGAGAAAAGAAAAATGAAAAACTTGCATAAAAAATCTTTCGCCTCGAGTATTGACATACAGACTATATCTTAAAATTAGCAAAATTTTTTGAAAAATGAAGTTTCACGACTAATTACGTGATAATATATCGAAAGATATGGTAATTATTCCCTTTGATAGAGAACGAGCGTAGGCTAACGTACACGGATGCCTTTCTGTATACGCTCTAATCCCGATTCACGCCTTATTTGTCCCTTTTCTCATTTTCAATTCTCTTCGAATGTACACCTTTTACAGTTATGTAATGCCCGTGCAGCACACGGCAACGGGGCTGCGCGCGAAATTATATCAAAAGGAATAAACGAGCAGATGTCATAATCCTCCTGTTGACTGACCCGTTATGCGTATACGAAGCAATTATTTTGTTTATGCAATCGCGACGCATTTTACGTATGATGTCTGAAAATTATCAACTTTTACACAGTAGCCGAGGGCGAAATAAATTAAACGTTAAATATGTTATTTTTGATTAAATTAATTCAAATTTGAGATGCACGAACATGGATGCACAACACGCACAGGCAGAGAAGAAAAAAGATCGAGAGAGAATGAGAGAGCAAAAAGGGATACATTTATCAAATTATATAGAGTAAGCAACATACATCACGCACGTATTGCTGCATTGCTATTACGTATTTATGAGATTTTGAGAATGTATATTTACAATGTGCGTGCGCCCGCTTAAAAATGATTAAAAGTAAACAACTTTTCTACCGTGCCACATACAAGCTCGACTTTTCCCTCGAGATATATGTATACACACTCGTTCTCGTTCTCGTTCTCGTTCTCTCTCTCTCTCTCTCTCTCTCCCTTAAATTGAAAGACATGAGAGGGGAGAGAAAAATCATGCATGATGCGTGTTTGCATGCGTGTACGCTTTGATATCGATACCAACGTACGTGATAATTTTAAGCGATGACGATGATTTCATTTGAAACGTACATCGAGTACCGCTACGTGTCGTTCCATCGGTTTTACGCACGACGCCCGCGTACACGCTCGTGTCTGTGTATATTGTACGCGATTAAAATTGCGAGCGCAAAGCCCAGCCCACCCCACACTTGTCGCTCTTGACCAGCACCGCTGACGCCAATACGTACACCTACACATACTATACATGATAAATCAGCAGATGTTATTTACACGCGACATTGATGACGATTGCTTTCCATTGCACTGCTCTGTGGCAGTTATTTCGCAAAAATTGATCCTGCATATATTATTTTAGTATTAATCATCGGAGGATGATTTTCATCAAAAACTTGATTTACATCGAGTTTTTTCTACCGAGCGAATTAACTTTTTACTAGCAACTAAAAGACAAACATCTCTAAGCAATCCTTCGCTGAAACGCTATGTAGCTATCATAACGCTTTTATACACATCATATAGACTAGAATATAAATAATTTCTGCGCATCCTCGAAAACCAACTGAGCTTCAGTTAGAGCCAAACGATTCGTACGTAATCCAACGTGTACTATTTGCCCAAGAGCGAGTGTAGTGATAGCTAGCAAAGCTCGTTTCTACTACTACCTGCCATTAATTGGGATTAAGTAAATCAAGACGCTAATTAGCCTTTCTCTCTCTCGCTCTCTTCGTTTAATTTCGCTCCGGCAATTAAACTCGCTACACTCTTCTACCCCTGGCACCCCCTATCCACGCTTCCCAAAAATACATATACAAGCGTATAAACGCATAATATTTTGTATGTATCATACGCTCAGGAGAGATGAAAAGATTCTCTTTTCTCCCTCTTTCGTCTCTCGGTACTATAGAAACTGTTTGTTTATGCGCTAGCTTTTTTGGTCAAAAGCACGTGTTAAAACGCCATGATGTGTGCGGGTGACATCGACTTCAAAGTAAACTGTCGCGCGCCTATATTCGCGAGCTTAATTCGATTATGTTTCATGGGTATTATAAATTTGAAAGGCACGTGCTCGGAATGTAGAAAACATAAAAATGACGATATTTCCACGCGAGTCAAGTGGGACGAAAGAAAATTGCAATGATAATTGTCCGGAGACTGAATAAAAGTACAAAAGGTAAATGCCAGCGAACGAAAGTAAAAAATGGAGAAAAAAAGAATAAAAGGAACGAGAAAGGTATCAGGGTATGGAAAAATGTAGAATCTCTCGATCGTTGTCGATTTAATGCTTCTACTTGGAACAAGGGAACGAGAAGCTTCTTCAAAAGCAAACACTTTTCACGATATTACACGAGAATTCCTCTCTCCCTCTCTTTCTTTCTTACTAACTCTCGGCCAGTAAACTCGCAAGGGAAAATATTTCGAGGGTTTTTTATATAGCTTTTGCTCTCTAGCTCTTTATAAATACGTGTAAAACTGTATCGCATTATAAAACATAATTTTTAATCGCCCGAATTGGTCGGTTGTTACTCCTTTTCCCCATGCCCCGATACAACTTGCACAAGAAAGTTGTGCATGCTCATGTATGTAACAAACAGTGTGTAACATTAACATGTCAACTTGCACGCATTCGGGCACTATTGCATCCCTCAACGGCAATCATCTGGACAATCGAAGTCTCAAAGGACGAAAACGAGGCTGAAATGCGTTGACGATAACGAACAACGAGAGATAATCCTCCCGATGGATGAACGATGCGAGAATCGCTTATATATCGCGCGAGTGTATGATGAACCTTAAAGCAACGACGGCGGCACTTCAATGCTGCGAATGTATGCAATGCTGCCGCCGCGCTGCGCGTAGGGCGATTGTGAATCAGAAATACTCGAGGGAAATAATGTTTAATCGTGGAGCTGCTATTGCTGTTACTGCTTTCGTCTCTCCCTCTATACATTGTTTGGCGCGAGAGCAAAGCAAGGCGACAAATTATTGCCTGTGAGGTATTTCGATCTACGGTCCTCCGATCCGTGCAAGCGCGTCGTGTCCACTGGGCTTCGGACTTTACGCACTCGTGTGTGACTATACACGCCGCCGTTTATGCATTACTTGGCTCATAATTTACATCGGATGAGATACTTTTTGGAAAAAATTAATTTGTACATGTGAATATCAATACTTGGGAAAATACAACTCCCTTTAATTAAGTTGAAATAATGCGAGCGTCTTGGTAATGCATAATAGAGAAAAAAAAGCAGAAAGGAAATGAAAAACAGAGCTTGCTGCAAGCTTCATGATGATAGCTCGCCCTGCGATTTTCTTCCTTCGAAATTTTTCATGAATTTTACATGCATTGAGCAAATTAGCCGACTCTACGGTGCGCGCGCGTTCGAGTCCGCAACCACCCTCTTATCGGTTTTTAATAAAGAGCGAGTAATTTAACTGAAGAGTGAGCTTCATGGTCAGTTTGTACCTACCGCAGTAATTATATTGGTATTAAAAGACAGAAAAAAAAGTTTATTCGTGAAATTTATGATGAATTAATTAAATAACTATTTCAAAAGTTCGAGGCACTCGATTCAGAAGATATTTTTGACATTTTTTCCGTTAACAGCTTCGATTATAAGAAGGAAAAAAGTTGCAGCCAATTTTACACGTACACGATATCAGCTCATCCACAAAGGGGGCGGTTCTCTCTGTCTCGGTTAAAGTGCGAGTTTATGCGCGGTTATTCGCGCTCTCTGCGCGCCTCTCTAGGGTGGGAGTCAGTCGGAGCGCAGCCGACCCACGACGCGCGCCACCGGGTACTTCTCACGAGCGTTCAAATCACGGGCTTCGTCAGAAGCGCTCGAGCTTTTGACCATAACGCACATTCGCAAAATCGCCCTTGAAATAAGATCGAGCTCAATCGAGAGGTAAATCAGTCAAGATGTACAGTTTGTACAGAGCTTGGTTCGGGAGCGGCGACGAGGTATCGGCTGCGACGTCGATCAACAATTACGCGAGATTGGATTCGCTATCGGCACCACCGGATACGGTCGTGCGAGTCGGTAACGAGGCCGAGTATCACTTCGTAGCTCACAGAGCCGTGTTGACGGCGCACAGTGGTTATCTCAAGGCTGTACTGGCCAGCGCAGACGTCGGCAACGCTGCCAATTCGCATGTGTCAGAAACCGGCCAGCCAAGCGTTGCATCGGTCACCGTGCCCTCGACTGTTGGTAAGTCCCTTTGTTTCCAAAAAAGACTAACGGTCGAATCGTAAACGGGCCCTCGTCTTTCTTCAGGAGCCGAAGCTTTCGCGCCTCTGCTAAACTACATGTACACGGGTCGGCTCGAGGTCACCCTCGACAACATTTACACGGTCTTGTTGGCCACCCACTTGCTGCACATGCCCGGTGCGCTGGAGCAGTGTCGCGCTGCGTTGCTTCGGTTGCGTTCAACGGCTCCGAGTAGCCAGACGACGGCCACAACGACGACGACGACGACGACGACGACGACGATGACGGGGGCGACGACGGCGGCGAGCGCAGCGATTTCGACCTCGCCGTCGAGCAACAGCGTGCTGCGTCCAGTGCCGAATCGCTTGCTGAACGTGGGTTGCTTCGCCTGGCCACCGCCGGCTCATCACCATCACCTTTATCAGCACGCGCGGCACCATTTGGATTTGGCGCATTTGCCTAGCCTGCAGCTAGGCCCGATACTGCCATCGCTTGCTCCGTTGGCTGCGTCGGTTCAGCATCAACCGCAGCAACAGCTCAAGCTCGCACCTTCGCCTATCAACGAGTAAGTACGATGATCGAGATGAAGCGTCGTCCCGGTAATTTCTTAATTTTTTCTACTCGCTAGGCCCAGAGAACGTTCCCTATCGCCGTGCTCGAATCACTCGCGACAAATCGCAAGGAAGAGCAGTGGCGTGGCTCGCTCGGCATCTGCTAGCCCCGAACTTATAGTGGCATCTTCTTCCTCGTCTTGCTCGGCGATAGAGAGCAACAACGCCATCAACAGGCTACGCGAGGAGGCCAACAGCAATTCGTCGGCCAGCACCAGCAGTGGACGAGTATCGGTCGTAACGACCACAACCACGTCTTCGACGAACCATCGTCGACAGCAGCGAGTCAGCCAAAAACAAGGGAGCAAATTTGCGTCGTCGATTTTCCGACAAAGAGCCAATTCTTCGCGAAGCAACGACACGACCAGCAGCAATCATGTGACATCGATCAATCAAAGCAATAGCGCTAATACCGCAGGAGTCATTTTCGACGTTGCCTACTGCGACGGACCGGTACGCTTTCACCGAGTGCTCAACGAAAATTACACCCCCAACGCCGTCAATAATCAGGTGAGCAGCTATGCTTCAAGCGAACCCATGCAAAGCATCGATTCATATTAACATGCGATATTATCGTGCTTTAAAGCTGCAGGTTCGTCAGTGCAACGAGCGCACGAGCTCGAGCAATCTAGACGGACACGTGCAACTTCACCATCACCAGCATCACCGTCATCAGGAAAATCGGGAAAACGACGAAAACACCGAGAAGACATTGGCCTCGTCGACGGCGACCAACTCGCGCGTCTACACGTGCAACTATTGCCGCCACAGTTTCAAGTCTCAGTACTGCTACCGTAAACACGCTCGGCGCCACATATTACCGACTAATTTGACACCGGAACAACGACAACAACATGAACAGCAACAACAACAACAACAACAACAACAACAGCAACAACAACAACAACAACAACAACAGCAACAACAACAACAACAACAGCAGCAGCAGCAGCAGCAACAACAACAACAGACGAGAAAACGCGAAGTTCGTCTGCTGGATCTCAACGTACAGTACTATCCGTGCAAAATTTGCGGAAGTAAATTTCCTAGCTATTATTTTGTGCACAAACATCGAAAACTTTGTCATGCTAATACAGACGAGCAAACGCAGCAACCACAGCAGCAGTCAATGAAGATCGATCAAGATGACAAAACAAAGAAAGAAGAGCAAGAGCAGAGACAACAAGCTAGTACGAGCGCAAATGAAGATACATGCGTCGTAACTGAAATTAAACAGCATGAACAACCAGTATGAAATTTTCGACCCTGGCTTCGTGCAGATTTCAAGTTGAACGATAGCGAGGACTGTTGTGACGCCGACGAAAATAAAGGAATCGATGACGTCGACAACGAAGTTGAAGACGACGAGGATGATAAAATTGTCGAAATTTGAAAACTGCCTAGTGCCGCGTGTTTGCTGACAGGGTGTCAGTTGAATTTCAAATAATGGATAATTAGTACGACATGAATCCATATTTAAATTTCTTGCGACTTTTTAGGAGTTTATTTATAGCTTATATTGAATAGATTCAATTATGTTCTACAGGGTATTGACTAATGGTGAATCGAAATTGATCCTAAAAGTGTGCGTAAACATATCACGCATAATTATTGCGCGAAAAAATTTCAAGATCGACATCGCATTTTCTATCTATTGTATTTATACATAATTAGCAATAATATCAAAGAATGAAGTACATAGCAAACAATTGTTTTTCATTATGATAATAAAAATATTACTAAAATATACCTACACCGTGCTCGTTTTTTGTAATTAATAGCTCAACCCGATTACGTTTTGTTTTAAAATATCAATATGAACGAGTATCAGCAAAATGAGAGGTAAATTCAAGTGTCAACAACGGCACGCAATGCACCTATAGCGGTAATCCATCCTCCATCGACCGACCATCAAACAGTTGCAAAATATGCGTATATTATCCGTCATGTAGTATACGTATCATGCACTACTTTTCACAAAAGTCAATTAAGTAAATTATTGTTAATCAACGCTTTCTATTCTATAATTATTGCGCTATGAACTTATGCATCTATACATATGAGTAATATCTAGCATGTAATTAAACCAATTATAAACGTTTATACATAAGTGAGCAAGTGGGGTTGTAAAGCCTTTTGCAGAGTGAGTGTGTGAGAGAGAGAGAGACAGAGAGAGATTTACCCTCGTATATGATTGCATGCAGACTCAACGCGCAGTTGGGTTTATTTGCACTGTAAATGCAGAATCTCTCTGCTCTCGTAAGAGAGAAAGAGAGAAACACTCGTTAAGCCGGCCTATGTATATTGCGTTGCCTCGTAGAATATACATAGAAGAACAGGAGGAACGGGGTATGCTGAGGCTTTCGATGATACTCGCTGATGTTGCACAATTATTATTTTGATACTGAATACATTTGAGCAAAGTTTATACGTACATCCAGGTAGGTGGAATTTAGACATTATCGGGTCAATAATTGCTATTTTAGTCTCGGGCGAACATACGCGTAAGCGCTCACGATCAATTTTCAACCGAATGATGATAATTTGTTTCATTTGTATTCAATTACCTCAACTAATATAACATCGATTTTATTTTTTGATACATATCAATTTTTCAAAACAATGCCCGAGCATTTTCGACTCTCTATTGCAAAGTTTACGGAAACTTTCAAAAAAACATAAATATAAGAGAGCCCTAGTTCTCGAAGTACGAAGAAAAAGTCCATCACTCACTAAAATTTGAAATAAAAATTTACTCACCTGAACTATCATGAGTCTGCGCTTCCTCGTCACTAGTCTCCATAGGAGTTGCGTGATTTTCTTTTTTCGTTTTATCTTTAGATCTACTTGATGCACCGCCAACTATTGTTGTCGTGACTCCTTTTTTCTTGTCCACACAAGAAGCGTTATTTAAGCTTACGTTCGAAGATGAGGACAAAGCACCTTTGCTGCTGTCGCATCGGCTAATAAAAGTTTATTTATTTAATAAGAGAAATCATTTATTTGCAACAATTCATGCAAACATTTAATAATTTCCAAATTAATTAAAATAATATTGATGTAATTAAATTACGTATCTACCATTCCTAGCTTGCATGTGTAAGCAAATTCAAACTAATTCTGAATATGCATGCCAATTTACATAAAATTTCTATAAATGCTTTTCCGTAAAACTTTATTGGATTCATTCGAATTGCTTCTAATAGAATAAGAATTCACATCAGATTGACGAACTAATAATGATAAAATTTGCTATCGCGAGACTATGAAAATGACTCAGTTTTATCGTCAAGTGTATTTTAGAAAGGGTTGATCGAAGTGGGGTGAGCATGCTTGTTTACCAATTGAATTTATTCCGAGCTAGCGGGTATACGTTCTTATATAATTGATCAAAATAATTCATCATCTCAACTCTACTACTCACTTTAAATCTCGACTATCGCTGCTCGAAGGGGATTTTTCATCGACGGCATCCTTATTCGACAGCAGTAGCGTATCTTTTGTCTCGATTTTAACATCTTTGTTTTCCTTGTTAGCCTCCCGTGCGTCTTTGGCGCTTACCGTGGACGCTGTACTACTGCCCAGAGTCGTCGTCGTCGTATTAGTGAGTACACCAACATTATTTGAAGATGCATTAGTACTCGGGACGGATGATACGGACGCGACTGCAGGCCCACTTACTGCCGACGTCGTTTGCAACGTCGATGACGATGTGGTAATTGTCAAAGTCGTGTCTGTGTTACTATTACTATGGATACTGACACCACTGTTATGAGTATTTATCGCAGAACTCGTAGCTAACGTTGAAACCGTAGTTGTTGAAACGCTTGTCGAGACTGTTGAAGCAACTGTTATTGTTGAGGAACTTGTAGTGTTGGTATTGCTATTAGTTGCAGTTGTACTCAATGCCGATGATGTTGTAGTAGTCGACGCTGTTGACACCGTGGTGGCTGCGGCTGCGGCTGCTGCTGCGGCTGCTGCACTAGGATTTTCTTGAGTTTTTTGTTGCTGCTCACGCTGCAGCCTTGTCGTTACACCCGTAGTGAAAATATCGATAGGTCCAATATTCGCATTTGCATTATTAACCTGCAGTTAAATTTAGTTATGAAATTAATTTATCATCTACGTTTAAGAATTAAATAATATGATTTTTAAGTAATAATTAAAATACATTGCTTAGTATTCATCAGGAAAATTTTATGTATGTGAACCTTTTAGTTGGAATATACTCAAACTAATAATATTAATTTATCGAATAGTCAACTATTGTTTCCAAACAAGGATTAAAAGTCACGAAATTGTTTTTCACTTTCTTTTTTACTTCAATGGTCATTCAATTTATTTATGAAAGTAATGTTCAACTTTTAATAAACTTACTAAAGTAGTACCAACCTTATTATTAGGGTTATTACGCGTCCGTGTTCGTCTAGACTTCCTCAGCATTTGCTTATAGTTTTCAGTTTTCTTCGTTAGGTAATAGTGCATAACACAATCTGATACTGACTTATGTTCAAATGCTTGAGCAATAGCACCGAAATTTTTCGGATGCTGCAAGTATTTTTCTTTATACATATCGTGCTCTTGAGGAGTCCAAACGTTAATGCTTTTACGCTCATTGTGCAATGACTCCAGCTCTTCTGGTGCTAAAAGACCATTCCGATTCTGGAAGGCCAAGCGTCTTTGTCTAGCATCTAACAGAAGAGGTGGTATTACGGCATAAGACCGCATTTTCTTATCCTCCATCTGTAATAGTTAATGTTTGTTCGAGTTATTTATTTGTTAAAATTGTATTTATTTATATGGCTTTGTTGTAGTAAGTGTGATGATGATGATGATAATGATGAACAAAAGTTAATCGTTTTTTTTGTTAAATTTTCAATGACGTCAAGTGCACGGTTTTTTGATACTGACCTGACGGTCCAATAAAGCTTCTCTATTTGCAGCAACCTTGTCTTCCTTCTAATCAAAAGCAATCGGAATTATCTTCAATTGGCGTGAGTGTTTAATAACATCATATTATTTTTTTACATTGATCTAATTTATTATTCATTTGTTTCTACTGAATCAACCGTAAGATAACTCGTTATTGTAATCATTTTGCGATCGAAACAACTAAAATAAAAATTTGTCAATTTTGCATTAATTTTTTATTGCATAATTATGTTAGTTTATGCAACATTTTTATCCTTAACAGTCGATAACTTTTCGACCATTTCCTCGATTAATTCCATTCATAAAATTAAAACAGCTATTATCAAGAGTCACGGTACAACACGAACGTACCAGATACCGATATCACAGGCAACGGTAATATCAACCAAGTAAATCAAGGGCTTTTAAATACTTCGAATTAGATGTCAAGTTTTTGATGCTTTGTTAGATGCACGTAAAATTGATTAATGGGTTTAATAAGCACATGAATTTTGTTTACTGTTTAACGGTAATACAATACAAATGAAGACACAAAGAAACGATGAGCGAAAAATAAGTTAGTTGCAGAAATGTAAATGATGGACAGTTTAATAGCACTTCAGGAAGTTCCATCGTAAATTTCATTATACCAACTTAATTAGGGAAAAAATTACGAATGTCGTGCAATTTTGCTATTTATTAGAATTATTCAAACCATTTGATGTAATGTACGATGAATTTTTTAGAACAAATGATTAAGTATTGAGAAAAACCGTGATATTAGTTAAACACTCACATTGGACCAATAGAAGACACTTAAAAGCTATCGTTTACTAAGGTCACTGAAATCATTTTTACGCGTATGATCTTTAGAAATACTCAAATCAAATATAGATTTTCGTTCGTCAAATAAAATTGAATTTTGGCAAATCTATTTATGGTACGATAAAGCCAAACATCATCCATAACAACAACAAGCCAATGGGTTCCATTACTACAATCCCATACCTCCTGCTCTTGCAGCCCATCCATTATTTCTTCGAGATCAGCCTCACTTTTAATTCTTGCACCTACCCTGTTGAAACGTTCCTTATCCTCACGCTGCTTGCGTAATTCTGGGAAGACTTTTTCGAAGAACTCGCGATTTTTAGCTTCCTTGTTTTTCCGCTTTTGGGTATTTTCTAGTTTTTCGACTTTTCTATGCCACTCTTGGACCAATACTGCATACGTAGATGATTGCATGCGGTGCAACGTTGCACGTTCAGAGTGTTCCTTTCTCAAAATTGCAACCAATCGAGTTTTTATACATTGATGCCTAGCAAGATTGTCGTCGTATATTGGTGTGTCGGACGGTTGGTTATACAAAGGCAGTCTTACTCTAGGTCCAAGTTTTACGAATTGCCTATGTGCTTCGATAGCTTTTTTCTAAAAATTATAAGAATAATAATGTGTGATTTATCTCAAACTTATATTAAAGCACATTATAGAGAATTTGAGAAAATCACCCTATTTTCCATGTAAATCTTCTGTGACAGTGTATGATGCTTAGGCTGTTGGGCAACCTCTTCATCTGGGCGTTTCGCTTCCAAAGGTTGACTAGCAACTTCCTCAAGCTCTTTAAGTTTTTTCCGAAGGCTACCAATATTAGATTCCCTTTTGGCGATTTCACGATCAACCTTAGAGATCTGCTGCAGCAAATCATCTTTGGTAACTTTAAACGCCGTATCTTCTTGATTACCTTGCTCTGGAAGTGTTGGTGAGATAGCTTCTGTTTGAGGTGTATAAGTTTGCTGTAAGAATAATGTTTGTATTAGAATATGCTCGATACAAAAATTTGCGTGCCCATCACAATGCTTGAGCAATGATATGATTTTGCTTACCCTCACGTCTATCCTTAACGGTTGTTGTAGCTGCATATGCCTTTGTCTATTAGCATTTTCTTGTGCACTCGTTATTCTCGACTCAACAGATTGCTGCGGCGTCTGATGCGGATGCGGTTGATGCTGCGAATGCTGTTGGCTCGGAGATGGCGATGGTTGCTGTTGCATCGAACTCGAATGATTAGCACCCAATTTGATTTTTTTGAACGGTGGAGCATCTGGATGTATCTGTACAATGTCAACTCCAGTCGGTCGGTAATCTTGAGGCTGCATCGTCAATATCGTCGGGTGACGTGTGTTCCTGAAAGCTGCTGCAGCTGCTGCTTGATAATCCGCCGATGAAGGCGGAGCACCAGACGCTGGCGATGAAGGAATTGAGCCCGATGATGGAAGTAACGAAATTCGAGGACGATCATTACGAATCGATGACGTGTAATCGGCTACTGCAGCTACGTTGCTGGCTACGCTTATAGCAACACGCTCATTAACCTGCAAATGATAAACATATTAGATATTTTCGAGTACAATGCATCATCCATTCGATCGAAACAAATGCTTAAGCTCTTGCTCATTTTGACATTAATTAAGATGAAATTTAGATGAAGCGATAACAAATTATGGTGGCTTCCGCAAAGATGGTTCTACATACGAAAACTAATGTGGCTGGACTCCTAGACAGTAATCGAGGGTCAAAATGTAAAGTTAAGCTTAATAATTATTGAATCAGAAAATTTGATTTGAATGTTTCAATGTTTTTTTTCGAAGTAAAATCAAGTAACAAATCAATGCTTAATACCGAATGATGACCTTTATTGGTTTTCAGGGACGAATGCGATTAATTTTATAATCATAACACACGGAAAACAAATTGTGACAGTTGCATCGAGTTACTAGTTAATGTGAACACAGAGCTAACGACACTCACATTCGAACTGGTATTTCTATATACATCTCTGCTATAAGCAGCATTGGCAACCGACGATGGAACGTGTTGTCTATTGCCGGCTGGATTTGGTTGCAATATCGAACTTGAAGAAACAGAAGCAGCTGTGATACTCGGTACTACGGCAGTTGCGTTGCCCGATACAGATGACGGATGAGCTGCCGAATGAGCAGGCGTCGGTGGCGGTGGCAGATAAGGATGTACGTAGCGCAAACCTGCCGGTACCGGCACAACTGGAGGCACCGTTATGTTCATTATTGTGATGTTTCGTTCGTTTCCTGCCTGCTACAATGGATCAAACATAGAGAAAAAAATTGAAAGATTAATTAACTTTCCATAATTTTGCTTTACTCAAGCAAATTGGTTTGCGTACTTACCGAGTGCAGATTAGCTGCAGAAGCTGCTTGCAATCCAGCTTGGGACGTTGCAGCAGCAGCGGCGGCAGCGGCAGCGGCGGCAGAGTGCGACGACGAGGACGACGAAATAGGCTGGCCAGCAGGTCCGCCAGCGGCCGAGCCACTGTTCATCGCCTGCAGCAGCGCCGGCGATGCCGAATGATGCGGCCTTGCAGCTGCAGCCTGCCCTGCCGCTGCTGCTGCCGCCGCTTGCGAATGGAAGTCGTGCAGACGCTGCTGCTGAGAGTTGTTTTGACCCTGCGGCTGCTGTTGCTGTTGCTGCTGCGGTTGCTGTTGCTGTGCTGACGGCTGTTGTTGTGATAAGCGCGAATAAGTCAAATACGAATTCGGGACGACGGCACTAGCTGACGGCCCTTGCTGCTGCGGCCCACTCTGTGACAAGGCGTAAGAATCTTGCACCGCAGATGGAAGGTGATAGGTTGAGTAAAGTGGAGGAGCGTATGGACTTGGGGGATGCAATTGGCTTGTTTGTTGTTGTTGTTGCTGCTGTTGCTGCTGTTGCTGCTGCTGCTGTTGTTGCTGTTGTTGTTGTTGTTGTTGATGTAGTTGTTGTTGTTGTTGTTGTTGTTGCTGTTGTTGCTGTTGTTGTTGATGATGTATTTGTTGCTGTTGCAGTTGTTGCTGTTGCAGTTGTTGCTGTTGTAGTTGTCGTTGATGTTGATGTTGTTGTTGCTGTTGTTGTTGTTGATATTGTTGTTGTAGATGTTGTTGATGTTGTTGATGTTGATTATGTTGTTGTGGATGCTGATGCTGTTGATGCTGTTGTTGTGGTTGTTGCTGGCGATGACGTTGACGTTGACTGCCGCCAGATCCGCCACCGCCACCAACGCCTCTGCTACCCTCGACTAGGTCCGACACTGTTAGTTGTTGGATTTGACCCGACCCCTGATTCTGACTCTGCGTAGCGCTGCAATGAAGAACAGTTAAATTAGTTCAATATTTTTTTAATTATCGACTACTTATGAATGTATACTAAAATTATGCTTGTCTAATCATTTCTTTTTATAAAAAAATTTATTTTTCGACTTTGTTAGTACAAAGCTCATAAAAATAATATGATAAGTGTATAAATTTTTGCATTCTTATAAAAATGCTTTTGTATAATCGACCAATAAAATGTCAAAATTATACGATTGTTACACCGTGTTCGTGAAATGTTTTCTAAAACTTTTAACGCTAATCACATCCGTAAAATCATATATTTTACTCGAAAAATTCAGCTGGTTGCAATTGAAGTCTAATTCCTTATTTTCATTGCTTGCTTGTTTAGCGTATGTCTAAGTATGATTTCGTTTTAGATACTTTTCTATTTTCGCGATAGCAGTCAAGTTATTGATAAATAAGATTTGTTGTTTTTCACAATAAAATTACTAACAGATATTTCTTTTGACTTCGTCGATGCCATAACAAGTGATAAAAGGCCCATTTCCATAGATAATATAAGTTTGTACAATTAAGTTATATTTTTCAAGAGATTAATAATCAAAATATTTATAACATTATTGTAGAAGACTCATTTCAACGAGCCTTGATGGACCATATGCAATTGCTACGAGGGTAAAAAAACATCCGCACTCGGATTGTGTGAGTCGTTAATTTTTAGGTCCCGTCTTCGGGAAAAGTTGAAGGTATAATGCTACAATAAGAAGCTTTTTTTTGTATCTGCATCGCAAATATTCTATTAAATGAAAAATGCGAAGCTTGCATTATTCAGAGACAATATATATAACAAACTCATTAGTTTCGAAAAATTTGTTTCAACTTTGTAGAAAATGCGCTAAGTACATTTATATGACCACGTGGTAAAGACAAGCGCAGGCGCGAAAGGTTCGACTCACGAGAGTCTGAGTGAGAAAGAAAATACGGCGGTGTTGCCAAGAGTATTCAGCTGTATGTGTATATTATATACACATCAACACATGCGTGCGTGCACACATGAATACCAGCCCACATGCATGTGTCTTTTGAGCGCGACGTTGCCATTTATATATAAATATCTATATAAATTGTGTAGATATAAATATTGACGATTGTTAGGATTGGCTTTCATTATGTGAAAAGAATGAAAAGAGAATAAAGAATGAGTGTGAAATATCAGAGGAAAAAAGGATAACTACATAAAATGATGTGCGACGAGAGTTTTTAACGGATGGTATTTCTCGAGACATGTGCTAAAATCTCATAAATTTGAAGTAAATAAATCTGAAGATTGAATAAATATGTATGCAACTAGCATGAATATGCTTTATCAACCAAACTCGGAACAGTACTCGCCTTCGGATTAGCCCAAGTAACCCCTTATTTTGCAGAAAAAGCATATCCACACTAGATGCCGATAGTACTATAATAAATTGTTGACAATGTGTCTACTTTATAACAAAATCCCAATCATTAGAAAAAAATATTTCTAGTAAAAAAATCACAGTGCTTTTGAATTCATTAATTAAAACAAATTTTAATGCTCGAGAGCTATCGATTCAACGAGATTCATATTTGTACAGCTAGGATCAGAGAAATTAAGTTTTCTAATAAGTGTGTATTGCAATTTTGTAAGCATTGTGTCGTTGAAACGTGTGAAAAAAATAATGACCACTATATTCTTCAACAAATTATATTACAATAAAATAGATTATGTTCTTTGAAGTAGATGTGCAAGTCAGTTGCAAAAACAATAAAAGTAACTATAATAATAAATGACTGAGAGAGAGAGAGTATTTTGCATATATGTGTGGGTGTGTGCATGCATTAACCTGCGTCCTTTGATGACACAATGGCCACTGACCTCAACACTGGTCGCATATAAATATACATTTATCCGTAAAAACTATTCGTGCTAAATTGATGACAATTGAAGTAAGAACTATTAAGACAATACTGTTCGAATAGACGCGAATTTTTCCTATCGAATACCTACACGTAAAAAGAATTTTGTCGCTGTATCATTATCGATTCTACACGGCGACGTCTTCTTTGGGCAAGCTCAACATCCAATATAAATTGTTCGTGAGGCTCCATGGTAAAGAATAAAAAGATACTTCCTGATCCACTATTAACTCTCGAGTAAGCGTTAAAAAGCACGAGGCTACAAACAAGCAGCAGATATCGGTCGATTTCACAATCAACTAATCGTCACACGCACGGTCGCGAGCAAAAAACTTGATTGCTATAGCTAAACAATAACTTGAACAAAAAATCACAGCATTGTTAATTTACGTATGCCATAAAGCGATACACTGGTAACGAAAAACTTAACTAATGTGTCGCGACCCAGACTTTCAACCGATCATTAAAAATATTACAAGACATCTGAGTTTGTTCCTTCACGTGCCTGTGTATAAACATATGTTTAATATGTATAATAATAGATATAACGTCGCACGCGCACGTGTCCAATGTAAATATATATATATCCGTAACCGATGTCGTTGAAGCACCCGCTCGCAATTGTAATCATCGTCCCATTGTTGTTGACAAATATATTAAAATTTCTTGTTGGTATACATTGCAAAGAAAATGTTCTCGTTTAAAAATTGACCAGTAGAGATACTATTTACCAACAGTAAAATTCTAAGTGACGAGCGAGAAGCATTAAATGTGTACTTTTGTGTGATTATCAATTTGCACATCAACATATTACTATAAGCACTCGATAAGCGAGTCGATGGATCAATGAATTTGTATTAGCTTCGCCCGTCGCTATCACTTATTTTACGGGTTAAATGAGAAACATTTTCATTCGCCTCGGACTCAGTCTGCAAGAGTTCCCCGTATGAAATCTCGTCTATTGTTTACGTATCGTGAAACTAGCCTCTTTTTTTCTCAAATAAAAATCGGGACGCAACAATTCACCGAGTGCTTGACAATGTATGCGTGATGCTTATATACACCTGGCACATGCTTTACGCGAGTGAGTATAAGAGCCACGAGAAAATGCCGTTTTTGTCTCGACTTCTGCTATTGCTATCTTTGAAAATTATATGAGAGCTTTGAAACGTCGACACATATTTTACGCCTAGTGTAATCTACTTATACATGTGCTATATACACATATTCATAGGTGACTATTTCTACAGCTGTTCAAAATTACATCTCTCCAAAATACCGTATTCAAGTTTACGAATAGCATTACACAATCGACGAACATATCTCGTATAATTTAAATATATCTATATATACTATATATATATTTCATTATAAATGGTCACCCGATTCGGGAGAAAGAGAATTTCGTACTCGATAAGACGTTTGGTTATCAAGGCTTCAACTTCTTACCACGATCGTCGATGAGAAAGATATTGCGATAAAAATATGATTCAGATGATATGTTTAATTATTACAATATTAACGGATGAGCTAAATAGAGAGAGAGAGAGAGAGAGAGAGAGAGAGAGAGAGACAAATACGGAGGCCTAATAAACGTTATTACAGGTGAAACAGAGTGAGTAAAAACAAGTGTAACCAGACATCATACGTTTTCGATTCTTTGCCCGGTAAGTATACCGTAATTTTTATGTAAAAACAACCTCTCACTGGTTCAAAGACGTTATCCTTTATGCTGCGCGTTCATGAAAAAATACGTGGACGTATATGCATGTCCATGGCTTATTATTGATAACACTATCAGTCCGGCAATACGTATACGAAAATTCCTACATAGGTCATTGACTGGCTCATGTAAGGCAAAGTTACATAATCTTACTACAATATGTGCGACGAAATAAACATTTTATCGACGCAATAGGCAGTGAAACCCACAACTATGCAAGAACTGATGAATGAAAATTATACACTTGAATAAAGAGTGAAACTGTATGCGAGTAACATCGAAAAGCCAGCCATAATATAGAAGAATAATAATGCGCAACAGTCATTGCTCTCTTTACCCCTTCTTCGTCTGACTATCGTGTACACGAGCATTTATAAGTGTGTGAGTTCACGTGAACAATACACACAATCGCGTAAATCAAGGACTTTTAAAACAAACGCGGATAGTACGAATTAGACGTAACGCACTTATAATGCTATATTAGTATGGAGAAGCAGGAGTAGCATCGCAGCGGCGGCGGATTTCCTTTGGTTACAGTTTGTTTGTTTTGTATAACGATGATTATGACCTTTTCACCTGATTATAATATATACACAGCCATAACGAGCATAAGTATATAGGCATGATCATTGTTTCTATTGGCAGCAGACACAATGATTTTCCCTATTTTTCGACAAACTTACGCGCGTAAGAATGAGTTGAAAAAGTCTTTTCACGGAAAACACGAGTTTCTTGCATCGTCACAGACTGTCGGATCGTTCAAAGGGAATGAGTTTTAGCCTAGTCGCCAACTCAATGTTAGTCACGGACCTTATTACGTATGCTGCAGCAATAAACTGAAAAATCAACATTGAAACGAGATAAATTTTTTCTCGTGTGTATAAAGAGTAGAAGACAACGAAGACGATAGCGAAATGGACGACGAAGAACACGTGGCAAGCATAAAATACTCATTTACAGAATCGTGCGAGAGAGAAAGACCCATAAGAGATCTGAAATGTAGCAGTGAACCGGTTACACTATTTTTCTTTAATGAGATATTAACAATTGTTATGCTACGCAAACGTAGCCAGCGTCAATTGTGCTATCGTTGCGCCGCATCACTGCTCATCGCAAAAAAAAAACGAAGGATCAAGAAAATGAGTCTTGCACGATTTCGGATATCCTTACTCATCTTTTTCGCACGTCCATAAATACCGCTGTACGCACACAACTTACAAGACGCGCACAGACACACACACGCACACAAAGGCACACGGACGTGTGTTCTTTGAAGCAGAAAAAGTAGACTCGATAGTCTATGCAGAACTTACGTTTCGTCCATCGTGCCGGTTCATACCCTCGGGCAAATTGACGAAAAGATGTTTTATGCAATGTAAGGATGGAATTGTCGAAGACTGTTGCAAATTCAGGCGAGATGCATGTTTGCCGAGCAACAGGCAAGCAACATTGCGCTCAACTGCGGCATGTATCACACACTCGTGGATCTGCACTGGTCACTAATATTATTATATTATACGTATATAATATAGAGCTGCACTAGACTTACAGGTAGGCAGCAAAGAGACACACATAGACACACAGACACAGTCACTGAAACACACTGCAAAACGGGCGAAGCAGATACTGCACGACGTGTTCGAGGCTTGGCAAACTTATATTATACACGTACACTCCTACACACAGACACACAGACACAGACGGACACAGAGTCGCGGCAACGAGCTAAGCAAACTTGGCCAACTCGATGTACAACACATGAACTCGTGCAGGTCAGAGCTAGAAACGTCGCGTACTAGCCACGAGCACTCGCAGCACTATCGATACAGCCCGCAGAGATTCTACAATCTGCCGAGGTCTCGTGTCTCGTGCTTCGGATCGAGGTCCGGCCTCTGGAATTATGTAGGTGCAACTGATAGAGGCGCAGAGGCCAGAGATTGCCGCTGTTCGGTTGGTACGCTCTCTTCTGTGTGCACCGAACACCGAGAATTGGGATCGAGAGCCGAGCGAGCTAGCGCGAAAGAGAGAGAAAGCAAGAGTGCCCCGTACAGGCCGCAGCACGTCTGCACGTTGGAAGTCGCCTCGGAGGCAGAAGCGGAGCGATGCGTTTTTAGAGGTTAGGTTTATAAATACGATGGCCGGCGTGGCGGCGTGACCGTCATGTCATCGTCATCGCGCTTGGCGGCGCAGCCAGCAGCAGGCTAGCAGCAGCAGCAGCTCTTGTGCACGGCCTATAGCTCCGTCCAAGCGCTCCAAAGTCGAAACTCGAGCTCGAGCTTACCTACATTACATAGTTTACTGGTATACATATATAGACTGCCTCGTACCCGTCGGTATACGTGGTAGTATCTGCTTTCTGCTTCAGAGCTGCTGCTGCTGCTCTGCCAGCGAGAGCCGAGTGAGCCGAAGTGAGCAGACTGCCGACGACTGTCGGGGCTCGAGCGACGCATTATAAGATTCGCGCAGACAAAAGATGTACGCGCGCCAACTTACATATATCCTATATACCTATATATGAATTTAATGTATACCCATACGTGTGTTATACGACTTTCTCTCTCTCTCTCTCTCTCCTCTCTCTTTCGAGATTCTATATATAGATATATATATGTGCGCGGTGAACAAGCGATTATATGGTAGAAGGGCGAAGCAAGCCGGAGCTCGGGACTCGAGCTTTATTCTATTAGAGGTACGCCGATGCTGCAGACATATGGTAGCAAAGTTTTTGCAGTCCGGCGACTCCTTGCTTTTTGACCCGACAAGAGTAGCATTTTAGCAACCAGACTTAAAGTGCTCGTTGCTCGAATTTATCGCTGCACCAGTTGTAGGCTGCACATATAGTTGTGCGTAAAAAGAGACAGAAAATTACAGAAAAAATAGTTTGAGTCGTCCGTACTCGTAGCTTGTGATCGGACACGAAACTCGTGAGAGCATCGTTCGCTTTTAAACCAAAAAGCTATCATCTAAGCGAGCATCTCACCGGTTGATGCGCGATAGACTACTGATATCTACCGGGATTGCAAAGCGAGACAAAATTGAAGGCTCCATCGCTCGAAGACAGTTATTGTAAGTAGCCGTCGAGGTTGCCAGCATGCAGCATCGTAGTCGCTCTTTCTCTCTCTCTCTCTCACTCCGGCTTTTGCCCAACCACCTTTACAGGAAATAGAACATGTTTTTGTCAATACTCACTCCTCGTTGCTATCTGCTATAGCAAGACTATTGGACGACACTTACAGCATAAACAAATGGAAATGCAACCATCCAAGAGCAACTCCACACACAACTCTTCAATCTCTTCGCGATTCATTTACATTTCGCTGCCTAACTGTTAGCACGCGCGCGCGTGTGTGTTCGTTGTGCTATTTATGTGATTTTCTTCAAATCCTTACCTATATAGCCTGCCCCGACAATTTGTAACCTTCACTGTTCGCTTGACCGGAGTGAGAGAGAAAGCTTATATTTTTACGCCCCCTCCAAATAGATTTGAGAAACTAAATCTTTTTCCATCGATTTACTGTAATGTACAACAAAACTTTGCTTAGAATTACTTGCGTACTTGAAGCTCTGTGCGTAGAAATACACTATTATTTACTACTGCTGTAGTTTAGGAAATTTGATATCGCTGACTTCAAATTCTTTTTAACGGCTGATCAAGCCAGCTCCACACATTACCTGGATGTATTTTGATGATAAAAAATGAAGAATAATTTCAAAAGAATGAAAACACTCCTAATGGGCAAAAGTCAAGAAACTAATCAAATGTCAAAATCTCATTAAAGCCAGAAAATGAAATTTTTTTTTTACTATTGCATATTAGGTTGTAAATTCAAAAATACGAAAATAGCAATGTCATACATTGCTTGTCTCGAGTAAAAGTATACTCGCCGAGTTGATAATTGAAGAATCTCTGTAAAGATGTATAAAGGTTCTCTCAAGCATGATTCACGCTGAGAAATTTTTTCCTCCTCTTCGATAAGCCACAGAGTTGAGAGAGAGAGAAAGAGAGAGAGAGAGTAAAAGAGGTAAAGTTCCGCCTGGTCTCTCGTTGTTTGGCTATGATGAGGTCACGAGTGTATGTATACACATTCGGCAGTTCACTTCTGTAACGCATACTCGCTCTCACACACATTTAGAATTTACTTCATTTGAATAAGGTGTGTACTTTTTACTTTTTATCAGAGCATTTGAATAAAGATTTATCCTTAAATTTTTTCCCCTCTTTTATTTACTGAAAGCAAAATAATTTTACAAGTTATTGTTGCAAATTTATTATAGTTTGAGGATAACAACATTCTGTAAAAAGCAGGAGAAAAAAAGCTTCGACAATTGAGAGTCGAAAAACAAGACTGAGTTACCAAAAAGAGAAAAAATCGAGCGTAAGAATCCTCTCCCTTCTTTTCCTTTTCTCCTTCCACCTCCTCATTTAGTAACTGCAGACGGGTTTAATCAAGATACAGCAAAAATATTATTTTACGTCAACTATACACATAATAATTATAGATTCTTTGAAAAATCAGACGAACTCCAACGCGTGGTACAGTAGTGTAATAAAAGTTACAAAAGAGATACAGAAAAGGTACAGAGGTAAAAAAATTTACCAAAAAGTACAGTAATGTGAAAAAGAAGTAAATCTTTGTGTCATGTTTCTGTACAAAAATTAGTTTTTCTTAGTGTTTCATCCTTAAAAGTGTTGTGATTTTTAAACTCAAAGTATAACGAGTAATTTACTTGCATTTCTTTTCTACTTGACAAAGCACTGTGGCATCCTCCTAATAATTTCATTATTTCCTTAACTTGGAAGACAAAAATGGAAAATATTAGGCATTTTTGCCGTACAAGTTTGACCGCGAGGGGGCAGACGTGTTTTGGGTATTCCTGTGTATTTAATATATCTATATACATTTGTGTACATATGTCTATAGATATATATAGATATATTAAATACACAGGAATACCCAAAACACGTCTGCCCCCTCGCGGTCAAAGTTGTACGGCAAAAATGCCTAATTGTGGGAAGTTTCTTATTTACATGTGCTTGACACTGTCCACTTTTAAAGACGACCCGATTGAACATCAATTTTTTTTAACAGGCCAAGTAATTAGAGAAATTTAATTGCCAAGTCGTCCTTTTTCATAATCTCTTTTTTTCTTCAAATAGTAGTATTCGTGTTCAAAAAAAGAAAGAATCTTTCCCTTTCGAAAGTAAAACGACATTTTTTGACAGGCACATGTTTAAACGAAAAACCGCAAAAACCAATGTTACCGTAGTCGTTTCTTTTTTACCAAGGATTCGGGCATGAAAATCATTGACCGAAAAGAGGGAGGCCAAATGACCGAGGGGTAAAGTCGTCTGCTTTTGACCGCAGCAAATGCAGAGAACAGTGTCGAATACGGTATATACGTGCTTATTGTGCATGTCTGTACAAGCGGGCAATATACACATGATATATTGATACATCCAGCAACACGAACGTCCGTGACCCTGACTATTTATAATTATGCTTTCCTATAGAAGCCACCAAATTTTGGGGGGAAAAAGTATCCTAAGTTAATTAATTTTTTTCCATCTTATAATACAACAATTTGATAATTTTTTATTTGTACGCGCCCTAGGATTCATCTATTCAAGAATGTGAATTATATGGGAGTAACAGTGCTTTTTTTAAGTACGCATGGTACTAGATCAAAAATAAAACTATGCATATACAAACTACTATTTCAGCTATGAATTACGATGTGTGCGAGTTACGTGTGCGTGTATAACACGCTCATGGGGACATGTGTATGTCTGAATATGTGTATTTGAAACGTCGTCATAGAGTCACGCAGACTTAGTACAGTGCCGTAATGCCGTTAAATTATTCCTGAGAACATCCTGACTCTCTTTCTCGAGACAGGGAAAAAAAGGAAGCAAATAAGAACAGCAGTGGCAAGAACGAGTCATTCCGTTGGGTCGAGCAAGGCGATTGTTTGCAAAATTTTAACGAGCTTGCTAGCATGACCTAGTAAAAAGGTTGTTCAAAGCAAGCTGAGCGCATATACACGCCCGAGAGCTGAAATTTATATTATCGATCTCGCGATTTATTTTTATAATACACTTTGTGCCAGTAGAAGCGTATATTAGCAGTTTCTTTCGAGCGCCCATTCAAAAGATTAAATGTTTATAGCAGGAAAAATTGACGAAAAGCACAGGGAAATAAGCAAAAAATACTCTATACATATTAATACTATGTTTATTAGACTGGAAGCAAAAAAAAAATTTTTTTTATTTCGCCCGGACCAAATGGAAAAGTGATCTATGTACCGAAAAAGTGATCTGTGCTAAATTTTAGCTCATATAAATTATGATAACCCGTGCCGCCAGTCGCTTGAAGGTTTTTAAATTCGATTTAATTGAATTTTTACCGCTTCTTTACAGCAATATTCAAATGGCTCTAAAACCGTCAACTTTTAAGCAAATGAAAATTCAAACCCGTCAAATTAAAGGTCTTAAAAATACCTTTAATTTGCCTATTTCAAAAGTTTGATTGCTTCAAAATTAACTGCTGTAGAGCAGTTTGAATATTGCTAAAAAGTGGGAAAAAATCGCAATTTTTCTACTTTTGTAATAGCTGTGGTTCACTCGGAGAAAACCCAATTTTTTTACACTCCAGGGTGTTTTTTCGTGTCCCAAAAGCTAAAAAATGAGGTATGTTACGACCGGAATATTGCATCCTAGCTCCGCATAGCGTCATTGAAATATTCATTTTTTTCCTATTTTTTTTACTTTAATCCGTCTAATGCTCACACGCTTTTTATTGTGTGGACATTAACAAAATACTGAAATATTTTCCCAATACTACTAATGATTAAAAGCATCTGAAGACCTATCTTTTGAGACCTCGAACGCGCTTATAGGTGCTTCAGAGCTAAATCTACAGCCAAATTAAGAATATTATCATTAACGAAGTTGAAAAATAGAATCGCGATTTCGAGCTTAACTATACTAAAGTGTCCTTTAATTCCTACAAATCCCTAAAAAATGTGAAAACATCATATTCCACGTATTTTTTGACGAGAAAACCAATGGTGACCTTGGATTTGACCTTGAACATAACCTCTAAGCTACAGCGAACTAAAATTGATTTTTTGTACGGTGACCCCTATTTTTTATTGCAGATTTCAAAAGAGCGGAAAATTTTACGCTCGGAGACATCTTTAGTTTTTTTGTAAGATTATGGAATTATATGTTCATGGTCATTCAAGGGCGATGTTGTACGCAAAAAGAACTTTCTATAACCTAGCATAATCTCATATAAGAAATGGAATAAAATGACCTTCGAAAATTGACGGTTATAGAGCCATTTGAATATTGCTATAAAGAAGCGGTAAAAATTCATTTAAATCGAAATTAAAAACCTTCAAGCGACTGGTGGCACGGGTTATCTCAATTCATATGAGCTAAAATTTTGCACAGATTATTTTTTTGGTACAAAGATCACTTTTCCGTTTGGTCCGGGCGAAATAAAAATAAAATTTTTTTTTTGCTTCCAGTCTAATGTTTATACGTATCGAGATGTTCATATAAGCCCGTACGAATTACAAAAGAAGCGATACTCTTTCTCTTTACTCGGTTGGTACTTATGTCCGTAATACAAAAGAAAGTTTGATGAACGCATAAGCAGTATATAGTACGTGCTGCTGTTATTTTTTAAAAGTAAAACTCATTTTTTCTTTCTCACTTTCTTAGAGAAAAAAGAATGAGAGAGGGTGAAAGAGACAGCGAGACAAAGAGAGAGAACCACACGAGATTCGAAACATAGCGCTGAATTTTAAAATAGTTATTACACCAGTAAATTCTAGAGGCTCTTTACGCGCGTTAATTATAATTAAGTTCTGTATATACATAGTTTGAATTTTTGCTGTCAAGTCTAGTCAAAAGTTGATAGACCAATCAGAAGCCGTTTTAAAATATTTCACTTTTTGGTTCATCACTTTTTCATAAATTAAAATAGTAATAATAATAATAATGATAATAATAATAATGATAATAACAATAATAATAAATAATAAATAATAAATGATAGTAATGGAGTATAGTATAGAATACTATAGTATACACTGTACAGTATAAAAGTATATAGAGATATTACATCACGCTAGCCGATTGCTAAGGTTTGAATAAAAAAAATGAACTTAAAATTGATATGCACTATAAATTAAAAATCCTGTAAGTGAATCTTTAATGCTCATCAATCGCGTGTTTTAATAATTAATTTGAATATAACTGAAAAAGAGCTCTGTACTTGCATTTCCTGTTGAACCCCTACTTACTTATAATATGAAAGTGTTAATGTACCAAGAGGTATTTTTCACGAACGATGAAGAGAAAGATCATAGTGCTCGCCTGAGTGAGTTAGATGCATCGAATATAGACATCGAATGTAAACACGGACACATCTTTACAATACATACATATACTGCCCTATAGTAGGCGTGAGAGAGCAAGAGAGAACCACCGACGCTTGGCCTCGTTCCGGCGCACTAATCCACGATGTTAAGCGTGAGCGTGCCGTGTATGTGTACGTATAATATGCATTATTATGCCTACTGCAGAACAAGAAAAAAAGTAATAACCAGAGAGAATCAGTCCTTCTGTTATATATTACATATAATTTTTTTTTTATAAGATCTATAGGATGTTTTTTATTGTTAATACCGAGCACAGGTCACTTGATCCCTTCTCTTTTTCTCTCTGTCTCTCTCCTTAAATCTCTATTATACATATTGTGACAAGTACTGCGACTCGTTCACTCTTGAAAAGCTATCACGTATTATTTTTATAATTCACTCATTTTTTGTTGCAATGCAACATGACCTAAATCAGGTCCACGAGTCTGGTTTTCAAAGTTAACACAAATAATTGTGCTTTCTTCCAAGAAAAATTTGACTAACGCTTCTCTCACCTACTTCTTACCTTCTGAGACTCGTAGTTTTTGACGTGTAAAGACGCAAGTAAATGTGTATCTTTTTACGAATAGTTAAAGAACTTTCTTTCTGTATAATTAACGATCTGAACCCGGTCGACCCGAGAAATCATCCAGAAAATAATAAGCATAAATTCGATATCCAGAAAAGTGGACTTGAGTTGTTTTGCTTTGCCGCCACACTTATGTATGTACTTAATATAAACATTTGCCAAGTTCGTTTCCCTTTGGCTGTGCTTAGTAATCGGTCGATATCCTCTCGCTAAAATACTTTAATGCATACGGCGGACATATCCTTCATGCAGTGTTTAAATAGCAAGGTTAATATAGTTGCCGGCCACACCACTCGTCATTTTTTTGAGAAAGCTAAGAATTATTCAAGTTGTACGCACTAGTGTGGTTTAATTATTCGGAAACGAGAAAATTCATCGCTTTTATATGCGTGCAGTCGTGACACAGTAGTATACGCGTGAATCACGCCTATTTAATGGCAATTCGAAACGAGTCGCAGAGTAATTACCATTTGTCAATTCAAAAGTAATAAACAAAAGCGATAATGATGATTTTGCGATTGTCAAAATAAGTTCCGAAGTTTTTATGCATCTCTATCGACACAAGCACACGAATAAACAATCGTCGTATAATTTTTGGGCCAGCTTGAGCGCAGATTTAACAGGTAACATCGCATATTGGTCAGCATATGCAGCGTACTCGTAGCCGTTATCGTGGATATTTTACTATATGAGTAAATCGCTTTAATTTTTTTTCATTAATAGCACGCAAACAATCGGCACGTATTTTTGTCTCGTACACGTGCGATTAATGAAAAAACTGCATGCACAAATCAGAGTCTTGTTTTCCCTCAAAATTTCATGAAAGAAACAACAAGAAAAGTAATAAGGAATGATGCTTTTACTCACGTAATGACGTCAGAATGTGCGCCAATGTTGCTGTCCAATTGTCTTGTGATTATCTAACACTTTTTGTCAGCATCCACTCATAATAATTATCATATTTTCACTATTTTGTTATTACTGCGCGATCCAGGAAATTGTAAAACACTTGATGTCAGCCAGTAGCGATGACTTATATCTTTACTTAGGCCCAATTATTATTAAATATATCATACATTACGAAGATTATTACACACACGCACACACTGCACTAACGATTATAGAGCCTTATTTTTCTGTATTATAAACCTTACATATATCTTTAACAGTTGCTTTTTGTTAATTTTTTTGTTTATTTGTAATTATTTTTTGTATAAATGCTATACTGAAGTGCGCTGAAATTGGCTAACTCGTTTTATCTTCTTCCAGATTTTTCACGACGAGATCTAAGGGGAAAAAAATTCGATTAGTCAAAAGTACATAGTTTTACGCAAATACGTAAATGTATATTATGAGTGTGTGCAGTGTAAGCACGATTTACAAGTGAAAATATACATTCATGGAAATCGTGCAGATTTTTTAGCACATAGCCTCGAGATAGAGCTTGGAAGAAGAGCCGAATATTAAAGTGTGCGTCATGTTAGTGCCCGATGCGATTCGAAGGAATATAAATTTGGATGGAGCAAACGCGATACGATAGCCGGTGCACACGCAGAAATCTCAAAGAGCAAGCCGAGAATAAAGGCACGGCGAGAGGGTGCCTGAAGCAATTGCGTGGGTTCGGTACGCGCTCGACTACAACCGCCAATAATCGTTACAAATATATCCGCTGGCTAACGCAGGCTCCGAGAAAGAAAACCAAGTTAGCGCTGAGTGTGCACAGTCGGTGCGCCGCAGCGAGCGAGAGAGATTTATCGAATGAAAAAAGAAAAAAGTCATTTTCATTACTTATCGCTGATTAGCAGCTCTCCGTAGAGGTGCACGCGTTCGCTAAGGTCTTTCGCGCATGGCTAATTACTCGTCGCTATTTTTTGTATTTTTGACGAAGAAAACATGTGCGGGGTCGTGCTCGTCTTAGGAGCACGATCCAAGCACGAGAAATTTTGAAAAATTGTCGGCGAAAAAAAGCGCCAACTCATCGTTGCTTTCAAGCAAGCCTCGCTCTATCGCTTATTAATCATAACAGCGCGCGCATGAATGTATACGTATATGACGGGCGAAAAAAGCGAACGACCTCAAGAGGTTACAGGCGAAAAATCGATGCAGCAATCGTGCATGTGTGCGAGCGAGCTCGCTCGAGTGTGAGTCGGCCTAAAGAGCATTAATATGTGCGCGCATTCAACTCGCAATATATATATATTGAAGCTCATCGTACCTCGCCGATGCTATGAAACAAAACGGCGCGAGTATGAGCGGCGTCTCGCGCTTTCCAATGGATGATGTAAAACTTCATCATCATCCTGCAGCCGCTGTGGCAGAGCACGAGGATATCTTTGGCTCTGCTGCTAATCTCCTCATCGTCACGCTACGCACGCTGAGAGAACCGTATCGTGCAAATTTTATTTCTCGATACTATTTTTTTTTCTTATTCCTTTCCTCCTTTCTCGTTCTTGGCTGCACCTAGAGCCTTTTTCACTTCATCAATTCACTTTTTAATCATCGGCTATATCTTGTGTCACGAGGATCTGTGGAGAGAAAAAATTGAGTCAATATTTTTCTTTTTTCATAATTTTTTTCATAAATTTTACGTTGCATAAAGGTCGAAACGCGAAAATTGCGCAATAAGCTGAGAACGAGACGATGATCATGACTTTAGTCTTAATTTTATGCACGAAAATAATTTTAGAACTCGATCGTCGCTGTTATCGCACTCATTGCGCAATCCGTCATTTTATATTGTGCGATGCATCCGATGCGATGCGATGTGTGTGAGTGTGATTGTATTATAGCCAAGACTCCCGTTCGATGTTGTGTTTCTATCGAGACGTTTTCGCTAAAATCAGTCTATATATTATGCCCGCAAGCGAGAAAAGAGAAGTCGTATTAGCACGTCTACATCCAACAGGCATGAGCGAAACCATTGAAATAACATAATTTTCTGCCTCTTTATATGATGGACGAACGAGCGAAGCCCTACTTATTACAATTGTTGCACTGCACTTTCGCGCTGGTTCATTTTTCCCTCAGAGTCGAGGCCCGTGACAGTATTATCAAGTGAACTCGCAATTACGAATAGTCCAAGGCTGCAAGTTCGCAGCTCAAGATTACATAATTAAAAAAGGACTGCCCGCTGTGTCGTTGAACTTGGATCTAAGTCGGTACATCTATGTGTGTATGTTCAAGTGCACTCCCCTCCCGCCCCCTCCCCCTCAACTCTCCTCCTCCCCCACCTCCTTTCCCCTCCTGTATTTAGCCACCACGAGCTTAGATGTAGTAACACGAACTTGAATCACACGAAATTTCCTCCCGATTCTCGATTGCGATATTTTTCGCATTAAACGCCATGAATGAAAAACTATAGAACCATAGCAAAATGAGAATATCGCGAAGCGAACGGCACCCTGTCCTCGTACAGTGAAGCGTTAAAAGCGACGACAGTGACTCGATTGCAGCAGCAATTCCTATCCAACAAATTGTATATGAATACAATTATAGATATAATTGTGCATGTTATTCATCTTAGGCAAGAACATTTTCTCGAGTGCAGGGCTCTGAAAGAGTGCTACAAGCTGGCCGGAGATCGCGAGAACTTCTCTTAGATACGCAAATTGAAATTTTTTCTCGACTGCAGGACGTACGTAGCTTGAATTTTAATAAATTTCTATCGGTTTGGAGAAAAAGCCCATTAGCGACAGTCGACTAGACGTGTTATTTTTTACATCCTATCGACAGGTAATGCGAAATGAGTCGATCGACCTGAAGGATATTATGTGGTAATGGCAATAACCCACGATCGCAACTGCAGGAGCGGTATGCAACTCTCAATCATCTATGCACTGACGTAACTGGTCTTGCTATAACTAGCTATATGAGTACATAACGCGAAATACGCAAAAATATATAGAAAGCCAGAGACACAGATGAAATTTGGGCATTAGTATATCTGCAAAATCCTATGCGTTTATTGCATCGATCCTCATAAGGAGATTCGTAATCCGCGAGACTCGGGAAAAAAATGTGAAGTGAGCGAAGACCCTTCCGAGAGTTCGTGGATTTTCTACAATTATAACAATATTATAACAATAATATTGATAATAATGATACTAATCCAAATTTGTGATTTTCAAAAACAAACTGAGCTTTACCTACACACAGTGAAACAAGTACAAAACCAGAAATTTGTTCTGAATGAATGTTTTTTTCCCGCCGACATTCTCTATTACTTTCACTCATTTTCTAACAGCTCGAATGATTAATCCATTAGGTCATTACACAGAAAAATCTGTAAAATGATTATTTCGAAGCTCCAAAAAGCTGAGCGTCTCATATAGCACAGATTTTTAAAATGATACATTGTTTTTTAAATAATATTTTTGACTTTTGGACGCGTCAAGAATAATATGGGCGTTTACCAGTCAAATGTTTTATAATAAATAAACAATTTTTGACTTCGTTTTCATAAATTCCAAATCGAACGGTAAACAAGCACAAGTCAAAGTATCAAGTTGATATATCCATAGAATAATCATACATTATATCATGCGGATAAATTTAGGCAGTAACAATTTGTAGAAAAGCAGTGTGAGAGAGAACACGAGAAATGTAACAGTTGTGTGAGGCATATTGAAGATGTGCGCCATTGAGGGTGGGGGAGTAATTTTCTCTGCAAATACTGACATCGTTGCACATTACACAACCAGACAAAAAAACACTTGTCACTGCAACACATAGGACTACCTTTGACACGCCAAATGGTGCAGCTATGCGGCAAGTAAAGGACGACAAGTTGGAAAACCAACGTTAACGAGAAGAAAACAGAAGATCGGAAGTGCGAGCGACGGCAGAGGACGTGATGTAGCGCTACTCCAACAAGCTACTCACATACTCTTTTGCTGCGTGATACATTTGTCGATTGAGTTCAAAAGGATTGATCAGCGTTAATAAGCTTCCCATTTTATTCATTTTGTACACAAAAAATCCGAGAAAAAGCATATGCGAAAATAAAAGGGATAAAATACTTTTTGAAGCGAGCGAAAGCTGCTGTCGCAACTGTGGATGCGTTAAAACTGTGTAAATTCTACACTTGACTAAATATGACCAAGCATGTATCAAGCGAGGTAAAAATTAAAAAATAAGAATTTCCGAAAATCCGAAAAAAGAATTTTCAAAATTTTACATCATGTGGTGGCTTCTCCGACTTCTACTTGTTTGACTCGTTACTTATTACTCGAACGCGAGGATACTTTGATTTATTTTTTTTCTTTGCCTACTCTCGTAGGCCACTTGACTCGTCGAGCCTATAGCATGCGTATGTGTGCGTTCAGACTCATTATTTGGTAAACACGTATGGCATAGCAAAAAAAAAAATTAGCAAGTATTATGCTCAACACAACACGCGATCACAAGTTTCAACAATAGTTGTTGTAAGCACTGATTTCACCAGAAGCAGGCGAAGCAGTTTTCACTCGAATGAGCCGAGTCAGCCGTGTACTTGGATCGATTGTTGCACCGATACAAACACAGTGAATTTATAATTGGATACACAAATTATGAGCCCAATATCCTCAAATTGACCACCACTATTTTGAATAATACAATATTTGCAATATTACCCCGAGCTGTTGGAAGATCACATCACGACTAAACAGCTGCCGTGCATTAGCACTCGCGTCTGCTACCAAGTTGTGCGCGTAAAATGGCTAAAAATTGAAAAAATCATATTTTCGCGCTCGATAATGCGATTTTCACGAAAATAAGATTTAATAGCGCAGTTTTTCGCGAAATTTATGATTACTTGTTAAATTTCGATCGCAGCACATTTTTCTTGGATTTATACCATTGAAATAATGGCCAAGTAAAACCAAAATACACTAGCAAATTATAACTTTATCTTGCACTCAAGTGAAGAATTTATTATAAACACATCGAACGAAAGTATTAGCTATTTTAATGATATCACATGTAGTTTTGCGATGGAGATAATTTTTTTTTCACGCTTTAACTTGATTTTCACTTCTCACTGCTACATAAAAATGTCGATACGTGACTGTAAATACGCATATAAATGCAATTTGCAATTCACTTAGTCGGAGCACACTTATATGCACAGATTTATTAAACGATGTTGTATGTGTTATGTAGGTATATATATGTATTATAGAGTAAGTACACACACATTCATGTACTTGGAGTCGATGCCTTAAATGTATGTTCTTGTGTGAGTGTGTATATGTATGTGTGAGAGAGACAGACAGAACAGATGAATAGTTTTTTTTTGTGTTGTCCGAGTAAAAAATGTCGTAACCTTCAGCCAATGCGTTTGCGTCTTTATTTGCCGAAAAACGAGTAGCTGCACATTTGAAATGTTATTAAATTGCCGTAGCAATGCAGCAATGCAGAAGAGAGCTAAAGAGCCGCAGAGAGCCGAGCGAGGAAAGAAGGCACGAAATGGCGGCGGTTCGTTCTCTCTCCCCTATATACTATATACACGGCACACTGGCTTGCTATAATGCTGCTCTCCAACTACGTATGTATACGCGCGCACACGGACACACACAAACATAGATCCTTATATATGTATATACCTAGTAGCTATAAACTAAGTTAAGGTAGAATATAGCTGTGTCAAGTGTGTGTGTGTGTGTGTGTGTCTGTGTGTGTTTGCTCGGTGCTTTTGAGAGATATAAATTTTCAAGCTAGCAATTCTTAAATTTTATCCGAAGCTACACACGAAATTTCACTGGATATGCCCGCCAATGGATTAATTTACGAAGAATCACTCGATCTGCATTTGATGTATCTCGAAGCGAGAAAGACTAGTAGACCGACAGTACACATTCACAATGGTCGTTTTTATCATCGCATATACTAGCAGCAGCCATGCAGAGGCTGCCACTGAATCGAGTATAAAGGCCTTATGTACATGAAGAGTCTCACGTACAAGTTGCAATTGACGCGCTTTATGTGTGTATAAGTGAACGACACTGAGCAACAACAAAAATAATTAAAAAATAATTAACATTTGCCCGCTGATTGTAATGATTCGTCGACACTAAAGAGCACTGTACTGCAAAATTTGCACTCCAATACAGATGTCTAGGTTCGCGTGCACACGGACACACACACACACACACATACACGCACATGCACATTCTGCTTACATGTACGCTCGCCCATCCCATACGTACGTGTGCGTACGTATATCTTTTATTATATTTATAGTCTAATGAGACTAAGACACATACATAGATATATCGGACGAAAAGCGGAGTCGCATAAATACAGTCGAACACATACACAGAGACTGCACGCAGACAGGCGCAACAACTTGAGCTGAGTAGGACTAATCACTAACTGCTGCTTCTTAATGCAGTTATATATAACGTGCATGTATATGTCTTTGCTGCAAGAGCCAACACAACGTTCGTTCCTCTTGGTTGATAAATTCACACGGTGCACCGAGACTACTGTCGCTGCTGTTGCTGCTGGTTTTGCACGAGAGCGAGATAGAGCGAGAGAGAGAGAGAGAGAGAGAGAGCCAATAGCCCATCGGTTACATTATATTCATCGAGAAGAGGCCAATTTCTTTTCTCGACTGCACTTCGTGTACATTGCATACATACAGATATATATATTATGCACACACGCACATCAGTAGGTGTACGCACAGATATCTACACGTAAGCGCGGAGTACCAATTTCGCGCACTCGACAAACATTTTTGCTTCGACTGTTGAAAATCTATAAAGATTTAATAATGCCAATTAGCTGCATAAAGTGGCAGCAGCAGCTACACATCAAAGGAGAATACACCCAACCGTTTGCAATTGCACACACTAACACACACATATAACGGCGTCGCTTCTCTCTCTCTCTTTCTCGCTTGCACGAACTACGGCTGCTGCTACATCTGATGCGTAGAAACCCACTTTTTTTGCTAAATCGATTACTGCTTCTGATTTAAGTTTTTCATATCCAAGTTCAACGATCTTCATCAGGGATGTGGTATTACTCGCTTAAAATATGACTGATTATTCTTAGCGAATAATACTAAAAGTTGTAAATTCTTGTGACCTGCAGCAAACGAGTGGAGTGGTAGCTAAGCAGCTGCTGTCGACCGTCGTGGTACGAAAAATTGCTTATTTTGGAAAATTCATTTCACCCTCTTGCGCTTAGAAATTTTCCGTGAAAAATAGATTTTATTGATCCGAAAGATGTAAAATTTACGATTTTTGAGCTTATAAAGCTGAGCGTCTCGTTTATCGATAGTTCTGCAGGTATAAAATATGCCTCAACAAAATTGAAGTTGAAAATGCTGTTGCAGCTTATAGCTGCTCGTCTGCCTCCCACGACAATGATTTCGCTAATTGCAATAATTATAAATAGTACAAAAAACAACAAAGTTGAGTACTCACGAACACATTAAAGTAGAAGTGACCGGACACTCGCGCACACTCACTATGATAAATATTTATGCTAATATGCATTGTGCACTCACGTGTTTGTGTACGTATATGTGAGTGCATTGATGCTCGAACTTTTTTTCTCGATCAGTAAGAGTAGTAAAGCTACAATTTATGGATATTCCTATAATTTACTAATGATAATAAACAGCTACCTGTTATCTATATATATCTCTCTCTCTCTCTATCTAGTTTGTTAGACTATGAGCTTGTGTTTTCGAAGAAAAAAAATGAGACGTGATGTGTATTAACTAAAGAATGACGAGGACAATTATATTTCTCACTGCTTAACACGTATATGTGTTTTTAATTTGTAAAAGGGAAGTGTGTGTATGTATGTGTATGTGTGAGAGTGTGGTGGATGGGTGGGTATGCAGCTGTATATTTGTGTATTATAATATTTACTGGGAAAGGAGGCAGTTCACTATTCACGAAATACTTGACACATTGGATGCATACTTGCAACGAGAGTCGAGACTGCTGCTGGAATTGCCACTGCAGCAATATGTGTAGTAGCTGCAGCTCGAGTTGTGCTCTATAAAGCAGCAGTATCAAGAGCACAGGACACAGGACCGAGTATCATAGGTGTGTGTATTGACTAAGTTAAGCGACGTTAGCTGCGTCGGATAAAACAAGACTATATAGCGGAGATGTTTAAAGGCGATCACATTTGAACATCGATAAGAAAACGACGTTGCTTGGCTGCTCCGACTCTCCGCGACTCGTTCAATAAAATAATAATCTCTTTTTCACACATATGGGTGCGTCGTACGTGTATACGTGTGTACGTGTTGGTAATATAGGCTCGTGGATGTGTGTTGTACGAATATATATACTCACGTATGTATGAATCTATGTACGTAGAGTCAACACATGCAAGAAGCGGCGGCGGCGGCAATGCATGCATAGGCAAACGCAAGCCAAGCAGCAGCAGCGAACGAGGAGCGATCCGCCAGCTCAACGTACGATATGGGCGCACGGCTAGCTATAGTCGCATACATAGAGATAGCTATATAGCTATATATATGTATACATACACGGTTTCTTCTCTCTCACTCACTCGCACTGCCACACACAAACACAGCCGAGTCACAAGTACAGGTACGCAGTACGACGAGTCGACGACGACGACGACGACGACGACGAGGAGGAGGATGAGGAGGACGAGAGGAGGACGAGGAGGAGAAGCGAGGAGAGGCGAGCACGAGAAGCGAGAGCAGCAGCCCCGCAGTATACTGCACAAACACAGGCTCACACGGACGAAGCGTCAGTTAGCGAGGCAGACTCAAATAGGGGCGAGCTGCATGCAAGAGAGAGAGAGAGAGAGAGAGAGAGAGAGAGAGCGAGAGAGAGAAATACTCGACTCGCGTGCAGTTATCTCCGTCGCGCTCGCAAAAATCTTCCCCCGCCACGGAGATTCAGAGTCGCAGAGACTCCGATGTATACATATACGTAGGCGCTAACATAGAGCTATATAGCAGGCGCATATTATAGTCGTCGGGCAGAGTCGAGAAACGAACCAACGAACGCGACGTTGCGAGTTGGCTCGCTCCGTGTACTGCACTGTAGTCTGGCGCGCAAGTATACGCGCAGATCACTCTCGGTCTCGGACTGCGAGAGTTGAGACGCTGTTTGTGTGTGCGTGTGTGCGAGAGCTCTGCACTGTGCATGTCACATGTGCGTCTATCTTTGCGTCTGTATATGCTCGCGCTGCTGCGAGCTACTCTGCGAGTGTGTAAAATACACACGCGTACACGCATACATAGATACGGACACACGCCGCTGCACCACTACTCGAACAGTACTTACACGCATACATGTATGCGAAGCAGTTCACTGTTCGAAGTATATACATAGCAACTTGGGCTATGTATAGCGATATAAAGAGCACATATCTCTGGTGGCTGGCTCTGTGTTGGTGCTTCCCTCGGTGCAGGCAGACTAGCGACGGCGGCGCCAGTAAGCCCGAGTCGTCGTTCGCCGTTCTTTCGACTCGTCGTGCTTTATGCTCGACTCTGCGCACCATCGACTCGAGTTTCTCAGTTTTCTCTTTCTATCTCTCTCTCTCTCTCTCTCTCTCTCTCAAAGTCTCGATCGTTGGCCAATGCGAAGCAATTGTCCCCCTGGCGTCGTCCTTGGATCCTACCCAGCCACCAGCGGTTTGTACTTTGCATACATACACTCCCATACAAAGCAGACGCGTATTTTATGGCATATCCAGTCAGCTCCTCGGCCCTGCACCTACCTACCCATAGCTATCTTTTATTCATTAAAAAACTGAAGAATGTGCCAAAGTTGGGCGCGCGGATCGCAGTCAGCCTGACCGACGGTTCCTCATCGCCGATTCTACTCCCCAGTGCTCAGTTCAACATTTGCCTCGGCTGCGCGCGGACTAGTATCCGACTTGGCGTCTGCAGCTATATGCAATAGCACTTTGCTCGGAACTCACGTGCGCGCCGCTACTTCCATATTCGCCGGCTCATCTCATTCATGCCGCATAGCTAGCATAGAAATTAGAATGGCGCATCCAATTGCTCCTGGGACTGCGGTATTTAAGACCTTTTAACACGACTCAACAACTTGGGCCAGCTCAACAATTTCTACATTACTACTACTTGTTATATTGCGCGTTTTTTTCCATCCTCTGCTCTTGGACCTGTCATAATCTTCTTCTGCGCCGAAGCTATGCGTCGTTGCTCTTCGACGTCCATATTTTCCTTTCTTCATCTGACACACTGTGGAGCTCGAAGAGATGCTCGTGCTGATGGGCTGTTCCAGAGCTGTAATCAAACTGTCTTTGTACTTTCGACAATCATCAACGGGTGTAGCTGTCATAAAAATTCGTTGTTCGGAGCCATTGCCAATTTAAGCGAGCTTCTGCTGCCTAAAAATAGTACAAAGTACAAACATTGCGTTTTCTGCGCCCGCGTATATTGTATGTGCTTTGTGTGCGCGTGCAGTACAGCCTTACCAGTAAGTCGCTTGACATACTACGTGATGTAATACGTACAAGCACGACTGGCGACGGGATATTTTATTCCTTGCTACTAATGAGCGAGCCAGCAAACTTTTAACCTTACAACATTATATATAAGCCTTGAAATCTTGGACTCATCGTTGGCCGACATAATAGCGCTTAGGTATAAAGAAACAGTCAACGACCACTTTATTCGAGGAAATCGATAAAAACAGAAATGCTGCGGCAAAATTGACTAGTCAAGCTATAGCGAGCACGCATGGAGCGAACAACTGTCAATCATGTACAACGACTCTCTATCACAAGAAGGAAAAACCATAGTCGCTTCAACTTTTTTTTAATTCGTCACCTCGTTCTTTTCTTTTTTTTTCGTTTCTTTTTTTCTAATTAAGAACTAATTATCGTGATGTTTCTTTTGCCTTCGAATAAAACATTAGAAACATTATTAAATGTGGGAACATTACACGACAGCAAATGTACCGAAGTTACAGAATTCAATACAGCGAAAAACTACATACGAACGTGTATACACGTGAACGCAATGATTTGTACCTGTGTATTCCGACTGTAAATCGGATGATTTCACTTGGAACAAATAATCACATTATTCGACAAAATAATCACGGTGAACTATATGCATTTGCCGGGATGGTAGTTCGGGCCAGATCCCTTGACGAGAAAATAGTAGTATGGTCTTGGCAGTTGTTCCGATCTTTATGTACGCACGCCAGTTTCCATATAGAAGTGGGAGTAGGTGAAAGGGCTGTACGCGCCCTGCATAATGTACGACTCACACGCACACAAGCTTACCACCCCCTATTCCACTGCAGAGAAAAGAAAATTTGCCGCACGCACTCAGACACGTATGGAGCTCGCCCGTCGTCATACCTATAGCGCTGAAGAAAGGGAAAGTTCAACAACTTTCTATGTATAACTATGCCCTGCATATTCTCTCTCTCTCTCCTTCTGTATTTAAAAATGTATGTCTATAGATTCGCAACCATCCGTGAAACTACAAACTTTTCTCATTTTCTGTCCCTTCCTATACTCGAATTATATTGAACTTTTTTCTATATCATATTATTTAAATAGTAAATTGCCAATTTACTTTTCCAAATTTCTCAAAACTTTGATTGGCTTTGGGCTGACAAACTTCAACATTTCGATCATTGTTATTGATTAACTGTTGCGTATAGAAAAAGAGAATTGTCGCTCGAAATAGAACAGGAGAACATGAAAATAAAAGCCTCGAGCCGGCCTATTTATAAAGCCAGACGTGGAAAGGCGTATAAACGCGCGAGCTTCTGATGCTGCAGCTGTGTGAACTGGTGCTATACTGCAATCTTGGACGCAGAACTAGAGTTCAACTTGACATTTTCCGCGACGCGCATCAAAACAATAAAGTCATAAAAACGCTTCGAGAGTGCTGCGCCAAAGGGAAACGACGAAATTTACAACGCAGCGCTGAACAAAGCCAAAATATCACCTCGCTCATGGACTCAAATCATCTAAACTGTTTAACACTTTTCTCTTGCTATGCTTTTCTAAAGCCGTACATTTTTTTTGAGATTTCAGCCAACAGTTTTTGACTTGCGACAATTGCGCTGAAAACACACCTCGAATTCCTTATGCTCTGATATAAATCCACAAAAGCTCAATACGCACACACTGATAAAAAGATCCCACCTCATGTTTTTCGCAGACTCGAGGCATAAACAAATTGTGACAGCGGCAGGTGATTCGCGATCGAGGTACGCATTTGTTGGATATTGTCACTTTAGTAACGGCTCCCACTCACGCGAACCAACAATTTCCTCTTTCTCATTTTTTCCTTACGGATAACGCAGCATACAAAGGTATACGCGTCGCAGCAGTGAAATATAAATATACATAGAAAAATTCTTCGTAAACATCGCATGTACTTTCATATATTGTAAATAAAAGGGCTAACGAAGAAATTAATTTAACAATTTTTTTTTCGATCGTTGAAAATGTCCTTTGTACGCAATCTCGAAGCCATTGATAAATAATATAACGAGAGTTCAGAAATGATCGTCAGAGAACACGTGCTTCTCGCACATGTTGCCTAAGCACGTGTTGCATGTCTTATTCATTGGTATAAACATCAATAGCTCTTGCCTTATCGAAATGAACATTCATAGTTTCAAAATATGAGCCACGGCGAGTCTCTCTGTGTCTCTATGATTTGCTATTATTATGGTAATCGTTCACTGATGGTCCCCTGGCGCGTGTATCTTCGTTCTTAGACGTGTTTATGAATTCCTTCACGTGTAACACTCATAACAGCAATCGACATTTCCTTAAATGAATGTATTCAGTCTTCCTAGAGATGTTCAAGAGGACAGATCAAAATGGATCATACATTAAAATTTATTTTCCAGGACTCAGACACTTACATCTATATAAGGATGAGTTACTGTATCTCCTACCGACACCTTTTGAGCGTTGGCCATCATGCGAACAGTTTTTTTGTTTTGAAAAAAATTGCGATTCGATGGCGACCATTGGAAAGATAGACGAGGAAGTAATATTTTGTGGATGCGAGAACCACAATCATGATTCGACTCATGAATTACAGTACGAGACTTTAAAAAACGAGGGCGCGTGGTCCTGTACACGAAACACAAGGAAATCTTTTCCGATGACTGAGGAGGAACTACGAGGTCCACTGCGTGTACCTAACATCCCGGCAGACTTCTTCGAATTTTACAGACTGCTGGACACAATGAGGACTCGGTACTGTAAGTTACAATAAAATTATTTAAAAGATTATACCCGCGAATGAAGCTATAGGCATGTGCAAACGGATTTTATTTTCGTATGCTTAATACATTCATAATATGACTATATAGTATGTGCCTTATATAGAGGACAAAATCAAGAGCTTTATGCCGTGATATTACAGTTGAGATGGTTTCGTGGTGGGGGCAGCAGTCACCGAGATCGCGCTACGCGGTCTGACCGGCGCAGAGATCGAAGTGCTGTCTGCTCTTAACTATAAACAATCTCCTCGACTGAAACGTCACGGCATACAGCTCTTGATGTGTACACAAATTTTCTACATATCCGCCCGTTTTGAGGAGCTAAAAAACATATATAGGGTGAATGCGCCATATTTCGGGCAGTTAAGAAAAAATGTTTCTTTGCTCATTTACAGAGCTTGTGCACGGAGTTTGAAAATTTTTCTAAAAATACATTTTGATAGAAAAAAAAGTAACCTTTCGAATGAGTACATACACTTGGCCAAAAAATGCTGGTGATATTTTAAAAATGTAATTAAAGCCATAAAAGTACGAATCGTCCATTTTTCGACCACCTCACTGGGCTATCAAAGACCCTGAGCTTGGAACTCGGTTAAATTTTTATTTTTGACATCTGAAAGCATAATAAATGAACATAAGTGTCTAGAAGTGCATGAGGAACCTATTGCCGGTTTTCAAATTGAATAAAAAACTTTTAAATGAAAATTATTAAGGATTAATGCAGGTGGTCGAA
>CACVKI010145550.1:0-64994 GCA_902732785.1 Trichogramma evanescens | reverse complement strand
AAGGATTAATGCAGGTGGTCGAAAACTGGATGGATAATTGTACCGAATAGCCCAATTTTCGACCAGGTCAGAATTATAAATTGAGCAACGAAAAAAATTTAATAATTTTCCAGGGTACACAGAATTTCCTCTGAAACAATAACATTTATAGAACCGAAAAAATATTTTATTGCGTCAAAATTTCGCATTTATTTCTATTTATTTGAATAATATCTCAGGGTGGCCGAAATATGGAGGGTGGTCGGTAATAGGCACATTCACCCTATGATGTATAGAAAAAAAATTTATAAAAAATTCAAGTGCTTTTGATCTGTCTTTTAAAAATAAATTAATATTAATATAAATAAAGCATAGAGAAAATTTGATGTTATCTTGTAGGATCTATGAAATAATTTAAAAAATATGGAATGTATAATACAATTATATTTTTTTATCAATCATGAAGTAGAGTAAATGATCAAGTCTCTAAATACAACATAAATTAACATTATCTTTACTCACTGTACAATATCTGGTGTCTGAACATGGTATTCATATTAAAAGATTATTTTTCACTTATATCTGAATGAACAATAAATTTTTCATGCAAGGGTAAAGAACATAGATTCATTTAAACAATAGAAATTATGATTTTTAAAAGTTTCATGGTAGATGGTTTGTCTAATACAATGTCATTAAAATGTTTCAATATGTAATCTTATCTCTTAGACCCAGAATGAAAATTATTCTTTATAATTTCAAGAAATACAAGTTAATTGAAGTATCATAGATACATTCGGCAAAAGATAGAAGTACTTTGGTTATTTCATTACTCTTCTATCTCTCATCCACCAACTTCATTATGAAACTTGATATACTTTTATTTTTAATAAAAATCATTAGGGCTTAATCAAGCTTTAAGTAAATAAACTATTAGATGTATGCAAGTGAAAAGTCTTTTCCACTTTGAATAAATAATTTGATAAACTTTTATCCATGACACTCAACTTTCAACATTCAACTCTTAACAATTAAACAGCTAGCGATGATCTTGAGTTAACATAAAACTGATAACCAGAAAACAAGAAAGTAAGCACGTAAATGCAAGCAGCTATCCAGCAGTTGAAGGCATTTGCATTGTAACCACGCTTCATGTCTACATAAAATTCTTCTACGTTTAGGGTTTCTTTTTCATCTAGATGAATATCTTCTATAAGAGCTACACTTCTGAAGAAGAAGAATATTCCCATCAAAGCCTGTAAGGAGAAAAAATGAAAGTAATTAAGATGAAATTGGATCTTGACAAGTGAAGCAGAAGCTAAATATTCTTACAAGTTGTATGACACCCCAGGCTGAGATAACTAAACCGCACAGGGCATATTTAGGGCCGCAGACCTTCATCTTCGCTTAGGGATTCGTTTTGACACTAAAATTGAGCGAAATTAATCGAAAATCGTAAAGTATTGACGAGAGAAACGCACGCCCACACGCACAACACTCGACCAGACGAACTTGTGACGATCAGCGGATCTAGTCATATGATCACAAATCGACCGTCGTAAAGCTGGCACTTAGGCGCAAGGCAACAAGCAGCCTGCCTATCGAGCTTGCGCAGACAATTTCAGAGCGCTATCTATATATCTTGCTTTGTATAGCTATATGTCTTATCAGGAGCGAATTGAAGTCGGCCGCCGAGCCGAGTAATGATCATGTATCTCGAGTTGTGGTACATGCAGGAGCCGTCGAGCAAGACGGGCTCCTCCCTTCCATGCGAGTCGCGTCGCGCCGCGAGTTGCGCTCTGCAGCCGCCAAGAGTGCGCCGATCGCGCTCATTACACTGCGTAGCGAAGCAGCATAATAATAATAACAATCCGAACGATTCGACTCCGAAAGCGAGGCTTACTCATACACACGTTTATACGTCAGCAATGGGTTTTCTGTATGCACTTAGCGCATAGTAGAGTGTACGCTCCATAGGCGTATATGCATGATATATATGTAATATAGCATACATTAAGTGTACATAAGACGGTTGTGTGTGATTCATAAGTGTGCGCCTGGCGATGCTGATGGTGCTACGGCCGAGTACTACTACTGCTGCTTCCTGCTGTTGTTGTTAGCCTGCTGCCCTGTTGATTCATATTCATTTACTCGATTTCTTTTTAACATACATCCAGGATCATGGTCGATCGACTTGGTTAGTTCATTTTGGATTAATTGCCTCCTATACGTTTTTGTTATTTCGGACCACGAGCTCTTGGCATTTCTAAAGACACAATTGTCTCTCTGCTGGTTATAGAAACATTGTACAGCTCGAACGTTGTATTTCTTGCTATATACACTTTTTCGTCGGGAAGTGTCACACTCGAGTGAACTATCGCATCTGCATAATAGTTTGACAGTTATCTTGCCTGTTTTTCATATAATTAATATATTTTTTATTCTCAAAATGTGTAAACGATAATTTTTAAGAGCTATTATAAAATTTCAATGGTTGATTAAATAATTAATGTTTTTTTTAATTGCAGTAAACAGTGAGGCAAATGCCAGGAGAATTGCCATGGTGGAGAGCTGCTTTGGCAGTGCTGGTCAGGTAAATAATTTACTTTCAACAAATTGAAAATTTTATATTACAATTTTCAATTACTCATGCTTTGAATTAATTCAATGTTAATCAGCATTATTAGTGCTACCATGTGCTTATGAATTTAAAAAGATAATAACAGTAGGTTGAAACTTTTTTTAGCCTCTCGCTGTGTCAGGAAGAGTCCTTGTTGGAGAAGGAGTTTTGACAAAAATGTGCAGAAAAAAACCTAAGGCTAGGCAGTTTTTCCTCTTTAATGATATACTGGTATATGGCAATATTGTCATTAACAAAAAAAAGGTAATTGAGAAGAAGCATAACTGAGTTGAGTCTTCCAAATGAGTCATGCACTCTACCAACATTATCATACTTAGATTACAAACACTAAATCTTTTGTATATGTTTTCAGTACAATAAGCAACACATTATTCCATTAGAGCAAGTTAAACTTGAGTCATTAGCTGATGATGGACGTAAGTTAATGTATAAGCAAAAACATAATTCATCAATAACAGAACATTTACTTTCAGAATATAGAAATGGATGGCTCATCAAAACAGTCACTAAGTCTTTTGCTGTATATGCAGCAACGGCTACAGAGAAACAAGAGTGGATGGCACACATTACAAAGTGTATTGAAGACTTGCTGAGAAAAAGTAAAATTATTAAATATTTTGAATATAAAAAGATTGATTGATTGATTCTAATTGAATGCAATTTTTTTATAGGTGGCAAAAAACCAGTGGAAGTACATGCAGCAGTTTGGGTACCAGATAATGATGCAACAATCTGCATGCATTGCAAAAAGACTCAATTTACAGTTTTAAACAGAAGGGTATGTAATTGAACATTTATTTTTGAAATTAGTAAGAAGTATTATAATTATTGGATGTGTATTTTAAAAAAATGATCATCATTTTCAGCACCACTGCAGACAATGTGGAGCTGTAGTTTGTGGCCCTTGCAGTAATAAAAAAATGATATTACCTGGTCAAGGCAATGGAAAAGCTGTGAGAGTATGCTTACAATGTTTCGATGCTGCTAGCAAAGTAAAAGCTGGTACAAGATCACTGAATGATGACAATAAGGAGCGTAATTCTGCTGATAGTTCCGGAGGTGATAGTTCTGGTGATGATGATGATGCTGCCAATAAAGAAGAAAATCATGATGAGGTATGATTACCATTTAACTTTATCTAATTATCTAATTCAACAATATAATGATTAACTGTGTTTTGTTTCAGCCCAAATTCTATTCAAGTCTGGTTCAGTAAATTGTTTGATTAAAACAATACAAGTCCAGATGAACGCCACTAAAATTAAAAAAATTTTCTAGACATTTTTTCGTGAATCAGCGATACTGAACTGTTGCGAAATATCATTGATTGATATATCGAGATTTATGTACAAGAGTTGTTTATTTAAGTGACACTGTTTGTATAAAAGTCACTTGCCAATACTGTTGAAAATTAATTTTGCAAAGATTAATTAATTTTTATCAATTTAATATTTAATTAAGTTTTCAATGCATGAAAAAACAATGCATCATGTCTTGGAAATTGCCACTTTGTGCCTTTTTAAAATAAATTCTACACGAGTACTGATTTTGCAGTACAATCAGCATCTATTGTAGTGGAAATAATAAACCGTTAATTATTTCTGGCTACTTACACTATCTACAAAGATCAAAATCTATTTTGATAACCAAATTTTTAAGAAATGTAAGAACTATTCTATTGCATGAAGCAAGACTTTATTCAATTAAGCAATAATGAAAATATACATTATATTACAACGAAAGATTACAGATAAATTGATGGCCAATATATTTTTAATACTACTCAAGGACAAAGAAATGGTGAATTTTTTAGTTTCATACTTGACACATCATTTATATTGCGAAAGATTTCAAAACTTTTGTAAAAATTTATTAAATTATGTAATTTTTAAATATTACACATGCAATATCAATTAATGATAAAAATAAAATATTTTTATGGTTTTTCTTAAATAATGCACAGATATAAAAATAATACTATCTTTTAATACAATTAAATTTTGCATCAATTGTAAATACATATATATGATAGTTTTAATAAATCAAAATTTTCAAAATTTTACTTTGTTGTTTTTAACTATACAAAAATTATCATATGTGTTACATTACATGTAAAATTATATAAACAAATAACGCTATATTATTAATTCTTCTCCCAGAGGCTCATTTTTTGTTACATCAGACAGTTGTATGGTATCATCGCGATGTTTTAGTAATTTTTTGTACCTTTCCACCAAATCACCAATAGAGCGTCTTCTATTAGGTTTTGGAGAACTTTTCTTTTGTTCTTTTGCTTTAGGATCCATGGTTGAATTTAAATGAGGGTTCAACAATAATGGATCTTGTGACATCTCTTGACTTGAATTGCACGAATCCATCAATGATATGCAATGGGGTTTTGTTATGAATGGCAACATTGAATTTCCAGTACTTGACATCATCATCATGACACTGTTGTTCACTGTTTCACAGTAAGAGGTTTTTATAAGTATTTCACCACTTTTTTAATGAATTGTTAAAACAATTACCTCTGCTATCATTTGCTTTACGAGCAGAAAAAATGCGGGAATATTTTCCTACATTTTTGAAGTTTGATTTCAAAAGTTTGGAAGGTGTGTTGAATTTCTGTGATATTGAATATTTATCTGAGCTTGTATCATAAACATTAGATTCATCAAAATTGATTCGCTGAACTGAAAGAGGTTTTTTACAAGAATAGATTCCTTTTGTTGTATTGTGTATGTGTCTTGAAAATAGTTCTCTATGTGCACCTGGGAAAAACATTCAATTTTGAGTTAAATGAAAAAAAAGTAGTCTAGATAAATCTTTTACCTTCAATTGGAGTAAGTTTTAACTGATTTTGATATGTATTTCTTGGACCATCAAAATAGCTGTTGATTTGAATTGATGGTGAAGGTAAAAACAGAACTTTATTTTGTAAAAATTCCGGCATTGTTGTATCAATGCCTTGAGAATCATCAAATATTTCTCCATTCTTGATATCACTGATAGAGAATGACTTGACTTGATCATGCAAGTTTTGGAAGTGATTGATAGCTACCTTTAAATCATGATTACTAACTTCTAATTGAACATTACACTTAGAATATTCTTTTAGATAAGAATCATTTAGAGTTAATCGATGTTTCATTATCAATGAAGTGAATACAGAAAAAAGGTTTTTTAAATTGAAACCATCTTTACAGTTCATATTGTACAACAGCACCTAACACAAAATAATGAAATAAAATAAGTTAATTAAATGATTCATTTTTAATATTCATATTTTGAATCGTACCTGCGTTTCTGGAGGTACCATTTCATAAACAGGTTCAACTTTGATTTTCTCAATTAAGAGCCCATTTAATATTTGTGAATTGCCTGTTAAATTGGTGACAACATTATTAATGCTTTTTAAAAATTCATCCAACTCTCTTAAAGATTGACTATCTTTTTCCAGCGTTGTTTTGATACTCTTATTGATGAAACTAAGCCACACTAAAAAAAATTGATTTTTAATACATGGCTGAAACTGAATGAAGCAATATACTTACTTTCTATTATTTCATTATTTGTAACATCTAACAACTTTCTTTTAGCACTTTCATTCACTGGAGCCTTATTGATTACTTCCTTCAATTCTTCTTTTTTCCTCAAAGTTGCATCTTTTAAACAAGTCTGCCATTGTTGCTGCTGACTGTTTTGATTATAATAATGAAATTATAACACAAATGTTACAATGCAATTTACTTTTTATATTGTTCTTTACATACCTCTGAAAGTCTTTTGTTTCGTTTTGAATGTTTTCTCGTTCCTTTCGATAATTTGAGATTAAATCTTTATTCTGTTGTGCAACATTTTTCAAAAATGTTTTAGTTAATTCTGAGCATGGACCTGACTTTGGTGCAAAAGGAACAACAGTATGGTGTTCTAAAAATGGTGTCATGATAATTGTAAGAACTGGATGAAAAATGTTTAAATTTATAAATGAAATACCTCTTTGTAAATATGTGCGCATGACTGCTAGAGAAAACTTCCACATAATCAATAAGAATTTACTACCTCTTGCCAGCAAGAGATGAGAGGCAAAAATGGGAGGAAAATTGAGATCGGGATTCTCACCCGAGATGACCATTAAACATTCTCTAACATCATTGCGAAATTTATTCTCAGTTTGTTTACAGATAACAGGCCACTGAACCTTACTTTTCGCATCTTTATAGAGTACTGTCAACAGGTAGTACGATACATGTATGAAGCCCAATGTGTTGGGCTTATCAAACATACCCTGCATCAAACATAAATAAAAACAATTTTAGAGACAATTTTTAAATAGAAAAGAGAAGAAAATAAGAACAATAGTCAAAACCTCTTTGAAATGTTTTTTAAATTCATCATGGGGTGCGACCAACTCTGCAAGTAAGGCAACATTTCGATGAAACTCTTGGGCCACCCGGTCCATTATAACGATTAACAGTTGTACCAAAATCCTGCGCGAATTGTGAACAAATGACTTTGCATGTTACTTTATTTTATCAGTATTAACGAATTCGTCCAGTAAAGCACCATGCGGCATAGAAATAACAACAAGGTACAAGGGCGAGCATGCTCTACACAATGTTTTTATTATGCGCAGGTTATATCATACGCGCAGTACACATAACAAATATGATTCGAATGACAGTTGCGGCTTGCGGCGGCTTCTTTCGGAAGGGGTAGTGCCGCACGCTAGCGCCACGATCCCCGGCCAGTTGGTCGGATATTGGCGAAATTCAGTATTAACGAGGAGGCTAAATGAGCGTCGGACCAATAGCGAGCAACCGCCAAAAAATTTCTGCCAGGCGATACGATACGCGCTTTAGCAAGGCTCAACTAAGCTCACTAGTCAGCCTATTCTATAAATGCAGGAATATTTGCACTATTGTCATCGGATGAATTCATTATTCAAGAAGCTATGAATTTCCATCTTCAAACTGTTTATTATTGTAAACAATCGCCATATTCACGAGTATAAATGGACGTTGAAGGTACAGTTTAGAAAAAAATCAAAAAGCACTTTTATTATTGGTATTTAAAATGTTTCGATAGTTTTATCTTTGAGAGCTCGTTCAAGGCGATCCTCGAAGCCATCCAATCCTCGTATGCGTCAAGTCAACTCTTGAGAACTGGTGGGCATTGAAGCCGAAGTTTTGTCGCAGATAGTAATAGCGGCCGAACTCGCGGCGATGCAAAACTTGCAGCAACCGGTCAAGTGACGTTGCATCGGTGCCGCCTCATGTGGTGAGTTACTTATATTATCGTCATAAAGTTACTGTGAAATACACAGTTTCTTTTTATTTTTCAAAAGTGAGAATAAGGAAAATTTCTAAACATTTTTAAGGATGTAGCGAGGACAGGGTAATAATGATAAAAATGTTGTTAATAACTCTAGTTGAGAAAAATAATCAATAATAATGCCAAATAACGCACTGGAAAATATTAGTTATTCCTTCACCGTTGAAGTATATGTTATAAACTCTTGAATAACGATGTCTTACATCATGCATGCTGAAAAACGCGATGGGAATAAGTAAAATTGACAAAGTAATCGTGATTGTTTGTGATTGTTAATATTTTAATGTATTTTATTTATTGATTCTCAGGTCTTACACACTCTTTGATATAGCTTATATAATTAGTATTAGGTTCATACATCATATTCACTTTATGTAAATAATCTAATACAATTTAGGTAATTTAGGTTTTAATTGTTATTATCATCTATAGTACCGATAAAATTGAAATTTTAAAATGTTCTTCGTCTACTTTTTTGATTGATCGTATGCGCCTCATACATTTAACCGCATTTGGCAACATGAGATTAAACGGTAATATCGTTAATTTTCGCTCACAGTATATTTATTTAATAATAATGGTAATAATTTAGCATGATTACCGCTAAGTTCCTTTTTTTCTTATCGGGAAAAATTTAAATAATACTTATGCACGAGAACCATCGTAAGGAAAAATCCTAACAAATTGTCTCAGCTTACAAAGAGATTGGTCGTTTAGGAATTGTACACTAGCGGTTACGCATGAAAATTTTTGGATATTCATTTTTTTTTCTCTATCTTAAAAAATGAGTTTCTATGAAGTTCAGTTAAGTTTGTAGCGAATTGAAAATAACTTTAATATGATCACTTCACAGATGAAAAGGATACTTTCATATTTATATTCTACAAATTAGATTATTTTTTTTAACGATAGCAACAGTGAAGAGGAGTTTTTTAATTGTTCTCCTGATATCGTGTCAAAAATATCGCAAGATAAAAAGTTACGTGCGAGTTATTAAGTTCTTCATTATAATATACGTGTATATTCGTCCATTAGAGAGTACAGAATGAGTAAATCCATGATAATATGATGGTGAATTTTTTTACTGTTTCCACGTTACTATATATCATAATTATTAATGCAATTATGTTATAATTTTTTGCTGAAGGATGAAATTGTACATAGGGGAGGAGGAGCGGTATTTTAGAAGGTAGTCTAGAAGATGGAGAGAGATAATTCGGCTCAATCTCCACTTTAAAAGTGTCACAGCACCGTGAGACAACTTCATAACGAACTCGTTTTTTTTTGTTTATGAATTCGATACAAGAACAGCATAATAAATTATGAGTGATTATTGATATAAATTTTCACGCATCATGTATGCATAATAAAAAAAACGGTATTTGATTACTTTATACAGTTCTTCTGCACATTGGCATCGATTTAATAGTAAATTTTATAATATTATTCGTAGTGATATTAAATCCTTATTTTCGTATTTATAAAGTATACATCTAGTCAAGAGTATATACGCGAAAGTAAAGTAACAGGACGAGATATTGAACGATACAACTTTGTCGCATCATTCAATAACTTCGTTTATAAATATTTTCATTCGTAAAAATGACTACTCGTTATACTGGGATCCTGCCAGATCGAACGAATAATTATAATTATTTTCATTAAGTTAATAACAATTCATCAGTGGAATTATGAAATAGACATAACTACTAATTTATAAATCTATAAAATTCTTAATAAACGCAACATTTACATGGTTCTTAAAAAATAATACACGCAACAAAAATATCGATGAATAAGCTGCCAACTATTCTGCAGTTAATGAACGGTTTTCTTAATTATGAGGAAACATTTTTTTCTCGCACACCAAACATCTACTTGGAAGACTGAGTTCATTTTTTATCCTTTGTTTAGTCAAGATAAATATCGGTAATTAAAGAAAAGATACAGGATAGGCGATGTTAAAAATCGAAACGCGTTCACATGGATCGGTCTTTATTGGTCATACAATTATTAAGCTCGAAAAATTCTCATTTCCACATCATTCTATAGGGAATAAAATACCGAATGAAACATTTTCATAATTAAAACAAATTAAAGAAGAAAAATTACGAGGAATTTAAACCATCATAAAAATTAATGCTATTATTATTTGCATTCATACGAGTATCGATATTTTGGCAAGAACAAATTTCTGGCATTCCTTTATAAAAGATATTCTTAATTTTAAAATCAATATAGTAATATTTAGATGTTAACTAGCTACCAAATACACCATATGTTTCATTGATAGATTTATTTCAAATTTTTTATCAGCAGCTTTTTGTAAGGAATGACTAATGCTCTAAAAATAGTTTTTAGAACGTGAAAACTGATGATTTTGAAGTAAATACCAATATTTTATACATTTATAGTTGAACTCATTGTTGAATTGTAAAACGGTAGAAAAATATTCGTCAGTCCGATTTGTTGTCACTTTGAACATCAGTCGGAAAAGTTACAAAGATTTTCAAGTATACTTCTATTAAAAAGGTATCTATTCGGCCTCCATAATAACCCATCTATGTATATCTACGCATAGTATAGATTGAGTGTGTGAGATAATAAGATTGTGAGTTATTTTAGACACTGAATAGACACTCTTTTATTTATTAATTTTCGACTTGAATCAGGATTATAGTCAGTTTTTGAATTTCATTTACATTTTTCAAAACACTCAAGTTTTTGATTTGTGTTGAACATGTATAATATAAGATATTACTTTTATATCTCAAGATACATGAATAAAATAAATTAATCATTATTCCATCTTTCTGTTCTTTTTATAACATTGATTATAATTTAAAGATAATTCATGCAGCTGATAATCAATGAAAATTTGACGCAATTTACACGTCATGCTTTGCGCAGAGTTTGTCATTTTAGTAACAGTTGATATAAATTTTTCTAAATTATTTATCATGTTTTCATTTTATTTTATGTAAAAAATAGCATTACAATATAATAGCACAGATGAGAAAAAATGTACAGGATTGTCAAATGTTATCCAAACAGACTGACACCGACCACAATGTATCATTTTGCATTATATCAATGCTCAAAAAAATACTAATATGTTTTTTTGGGCATAAAAAGTCGTTCTTCATTGTTCTACACAAAAAAAGGTTGGTTAGGCAGCCATACTTATTGTTTGAATGCTGCTTTCAGTTCGGTTTAGAGCATAGCACGCAGCGAGCAAGTTATGCATCAGATGAAAATGTTAATGCACATATATCATAACAATTTGCTTACTATCGGCATTGTTGTGCTCCCAAAACTGCGAGTCTGCACTGCTGCATCTAAAGGACACCAATGCTCAACTGGAAGGTGTGGCTGCTTAATCAATTTTTCCCCTTGTAATTACATATACAAATCGATCGGTCAAACAAATGCATATCGATCGACCGCACTTGAATTTGACGCGACGGATCAACAAGACGGCGTTTTACAGCGTAAGTGTTCAATTAGCTGTTCTTTACGGTGCATAATTTTAGTAATCCGACTTCCCCAGAACGTATAAAATGTATACTTTTTCATCAACAATTTTTTTATCTCAACCATTGTAGTAAGTTCGTTTAAACTTAAACTATTGAGTTCATATCAGCAATGTGATTCGACGAAATCTCTATGAAATTTTCTAAATAGATACTTCATGGCTCAAAGCACGGATTTCTCGAATGTTCAAATATTGAGTTACTTTATTAACTACCGTAACAAGAAAACTCTGCTTGATTATTTTTAATTTTATGTACCAAATACATAAATAAATACCCTGGAAGCCAGTTATAGTTAATGTATCGGTCAAATATCGATAATCCGAGTAATAGCATAAAGTTACAGAGAAGATCGTGTGTATATGTTCCAACGAAAATTATAAAATTATTATAATAAAGCAATGGCAACCAAAAACGATGCGAGATCAATTAAGACACTTCTTTCCTTCAATACCATTATTTTTCTACTTCTGAACGACATTTCATGTAAATATCTATGATTTTCATCACTCAATGCACTCATACCTTTGTGAAAAATGATTTTCGTATTTAGATTTTTTATAATTATCAATTATTTTCAAATACTCAACATCGGTATCATCATTTTTCTCAATGTATTGAATAACACCCCAATGGAAATATCAAAATATATGTAGTAGTTGAAAACTGTTATTATATAATTAAAATAACTACAAAGGGTTTTTCATAAAATCTTTTTTAATCTTTCCCTTCTGTTTTAAAATGGAGGAGCGCGACCAGCGTCCGTTCTAACAAGTGTGTTAACTTTCTTATTGTCTAAAATAATTACGAGAAATAATTAGCTACGAAGTTCAACCATCGAGATACATCCATAAAGATAACAAAATGTTCGATAGAAATATTTTTTACAGATACTATTGCATATGTACATAATTATGTACTTAATATATAAAGCTAATTTATCAAATAGAGACATTTGATACATTTTTCCATTCACTCGATTCAATTTAACTTTGGAAGGCGACAGTAGAATCTACTGAAGTAAATGCATTTACATCTATAATTATAATGTAGTTTGTAAATGTACGCGAGAAACGAACAACAATTCGCATTATACTTTTTTACACTCATTCTATAGATCGCATGTAAAATAGCTAATGATCTATTTTCATTATACTCAATTTCAGAAGAGAACATTTCATATGGCAAGTTGATTGCGCATCAAACCCTTAACCTTCCTTTGCATAGATTCATATTTTAACTAATTATTGGCATTGCGTTCATGAAAGCATACGTGTCAATATTCTTAAATGTTGAATTATTAGTGATACTTACGCGATATTACATGCCACGCATTTACTTTTAATGATTTTTTTACGCTTTTACACCAATCAAAGTGCATCACTGTAAACAATTTATGATACTTTAATCGTAAGTGCGCTAGGCGCCACGAAAAGAATAATAGATTAGATTTCGATATACCAAACATTTTCATTATTTGCTATAGATCATAATTATGTTTATAATTTACGAACAGTTTGCAAGAGGTGAATCTTTGAAAGTCGCTTATAGTAATTACTTATAAATACAATTCGAAGAAAGAGAATTATATATAGAAAAATATTGTATCTCTGTTTTTAATAATTTGTCAATCTTCGCAGAGATACGATCATACTGAAAGTTTGGTGATCTTTGTTTAGTTTAAAACGCCTCCACGGATGAACTCACTCCATCGGTGTTCATAATCGCGTAAAGTATTATCCATGGAGCAACGAATATTACAGTACGGAGAAAAAAAGACATCGGTCAATAAATCCATAGAATTGCGAGAGTTGAGTCAAGGGCACACATCTTATATGTGCTGGACGTACTCGGGATTAAGAAAAGAGAATCCCATGAACTCCGTCTGATCGAGATTCATCATGAAAAGCTTGTCGGTCGGCGTAAGATCTGTCTTCTCTGATGTGAATTGCTTGTCGAAGTTGCTCACATCTCTTCGGTGTTTCTGAAAATCGATTGGATTTGTGTTAGGATTTCTGGTACAATTGGGTATCTGTATCAGTCTTAACATTGATATGTAAATGTAGCCACTCAGTTGCGGAACTTGAATTGATAATTTTTCGTCAAATAAGATATTGAAAGCGCTTTGATTTTAGTATAAGAATAATAAGGCCAGAGAAAAATGAAATAAACTCACAATTTTGGGTTTGAATGGTGGCTGAACCTCACGACTTTCAATTCTGTCCCAATCGATTCGTCGAAAGAAAGCATGGCTTCGCACGTCCTCTTCACCTCTTGATCCGCATCCTAAACGTTTACTTGGATTTTTCGTAAGAAACTGTAAATGAGAAGAATTTTGGCATTCAAAAGATCACGCAACGTCCTCACATATATTTCTTTGATGCGGTAAAGAAAAATTCACCCCCGGGCGCTCATTATTCATCCGAACTCATGAAATTATTTCCTCTCGCGCGTATAGTGCACGAACTTTCATGAAAACGTATTTAAAAAAAGGAGAGTCGAATAAAAAAAGTACCTTGAAGCATGAAGAGAGTCGAGAGCATAAACAAGAAGCGCGCATAAAAGGGTACATTGTACGCGAGCAATATTTATATACTCACTCCTTTGCAAGCTTCTTTGGCCTCCTTGGAGAGAGCTTTCGGATAACTGACATTCTGGTCGGTAATGGCAGCAAAAAGCTCTTCCTCGTCCTCGCCATCAAAAGGCGGCTGTCCGACCAGCATCTCGTATAATAATACGCCGTATGCCCACCAATCGACCGATTTACCGTAAGGTTGATATAAGATAATCTGTAAAAGTTTCGCCAGTATGTTAAAATGAAGACATTTATAAGACGTTTGATGCCTTAGTTACGGTCAATAGATTTCGATTACTTTTGATCAATAAGATTTCTTCCTTCTATAAATTTTCATATTGTAAGATTAATGGTGCTTATTTTTATATTTTTTCGATTATCTTCAAACAGCAATTTTCAAAAAAATTTAAATCTCAAGTAATATAACTCCATTTACGTAGATATTAGAGTTAATATGCGCTAATTAGGTATGACCCGATCAAAGCTTTGTCTTTGAGTTTTGCTGTATAGAGCGCGATTCATTGGACTGCGCTCGTTTGAACGAAAATTCATCTAGGTATATATTTATGTATATGATTGATTCTCTTTTAAATTTAAAAAATCGAAATTCTTTTCCAGTTATGTTCTTTTTTGCTATTTGAAAATCAGTTTTACATAGATTTACAATAATAATTAAAAAAATAAACACACTGGGCGCTTGGTTTATCATGTTTGACGTGATGCAGTTCATACATCGACTCATGAATGTTTTTGGCTCACCTCTGGCGCGATATAATCCGGAGTTCCGCAGAAAGTTTTGGTGGTTTTGTCGCCAGTTATGCCCTCCTTGCACATGCCAAAGTCGGCGATTTTGATGTGGCCATCCTGATCCAGCAGGACGTTGTCAAGTTTGAGATCACGATAGACTATTCCTCGCGAATGCAAGAAAAACAGACCGATCGCTATTTCCGACGAATAGAATCTGCCGAGGCAAGCAGAAAATTCAAGAGAAAATATTCGAATGTTTTAGCTAAGTAAATACGTCGCGTAAAAGAGAGAAATAAACTCGAGTAACTTACACTGCTACGGGCTCTTTGAATTTTCCACACTGTTGAATTTGGAACATAAGGTCACCCCCGTTCACGTACTCCATCACGAAGTACAAACGATCCTAAAGATATTTCAGAGTTTATCAAATTGATACGACTCTCATGGGCAAAAATCAAATATATAGTCGAGAGATCGAGATGCTCTTACTGAATGAGCTATATAGCGACTAACCATAGTTTGGAAGCAGGAGTGAAGTCGCACAAGGAAAGGCGGCTTGCTCGAGAGCGCCAGTACTCGCTTCTCCACCATAGTGCACTCGACGTCGTCGTCTTGGATGATTATGTCCTTCTTGAGGATCTTGATCGCGTAGAGCTCGTCCGTGCCTTTTCTCTCGGCCAGTAAAACCTGAAGAAAAGAAAACGATTTTTTCACTCGAGATTCAAAGGCAAAGTTGGGCTCGATTGTATACGCTCTCTCAATGCTTCACCTTGCCGAAACTGCCTTTGCCAAGAACTTGCAAAAAGTTGAAATCCGATGCTCGGATGAGATCGCTTTTCCCCATGTTGTGTGGCACCTCTTTGTCCTGCGCCGTCGGGACTTTTTTCTGGACCGATGCTGATTTCTGCGGGAGGAGCAGCAGAAAACGTTTGCCAATGATTTTGTTCCATTTCCGTCGACAATGTTGATATTTTTACATTAAATAATTTCAAAATAACGACTTGCCCATGTATACGCATGGCATTATTTACAGAGGATAATATCCAGAGAAAAGCATTATTCTACTCCTCGAGAAATAATGAAATTTACAATCTAATACTCTTGCGACTTTAGCACGTATGGGAGCGTCAAAGAAAAGTACACAATTTCTGGGTCACTAAATTGTATTAAACCCCCTCAACGGGCAATGTTTTCTCATATCAAATAATCGCGTGCTTGTCTTCGAGCTTTTCTGCGAGCGAGCACATGCCCTCGCGCTCGCACAAATACACAAACAACTATATTGTCACCCGCACTTCGGTCCGATTTCGACCTGGTTTTGTACTTGACAATATATCATGTACACGTATCCATTACGTATCTCTCTTTCGTCCATACTACAACGAGCATGTTAGCAAATTTGACGTATTAATGAACAAAAAAATTAATTGAAGTATTTTCTCATTTGTGAGCGATCGATCATTCCAGAAAATGTGTACCCTTCAGTATTTTCAATTTCATAAAGGGGAAAGCGAGAAATCGAAACGATTAAATTACGTAAATTAGAATCTAGACGATAATTAAACATATTTAAGTATTGATTAAATTTTCTCTAGTATTGATTCAACAGCGAATCGACCATTAAGTAGTAGAGAAATATTAATAATTGACAAAAAATTATTATATCACCACAAAATAAGTTAACAAAATTTGAATGACATAATTTTCGGTATATTTACATCTAGCTCCAAATCGTTATTGGTATTCATTTTATGAAATAATGTGCGTAATTTTGTTTAGATAGTGCATGTTTTAGTGGTTAAATGTTTCAAATTTAGGGCTCGATAAACTAGTATTACAAAGTTATAATTAAATGTATCTTTTACAAAGATCAAACAGAAGTAATGTTGGCGGAACGTGATTCGTTTCAAATTTACTGGTGAATAACAACGATTACGCCCACAAATAATTGAAAAAGCATGGAAAAAGCAATCAAGAGTAAGTAAAAATATGTACGGTATCGTTGGAAAAGTATCGCATATTTGCAAAAAAATATTCGTTTAAAAAGTTGTTCTAGCGGAAAAAGATCGCTTTTTTTGTAAAATGTACATAAATTAATGTGAAAAAAAGAAGCGTTACAATGCTACAGCAAATAATTTACACGTAACTCTAGCAATATACATTTACATTTATATTTATTCGTCTTTCTACACGATACAATTGCTTTGGGTGGAAAAAGGTCTGTAAATTGATCGTCACCTGATCGTATAAAATAAATATCATACGAGCACAACCGAGAGAAATCGCCGCGGCGACGTGTGTCGAGTGTGCGATGTATATGTGGATGGCGATTTGAATTGTTTTGGTGCGAGGTAAAAAAGCAAACTAGCTTACATACCGAACGTACCCGCATTTTCGACTTTAGCTCGGCTAAGTCGACGCCCTCCTCGGGCACGGGTACATTGTAGAATTCGCCCTCCTCCTGGGTGAGCAGCTTGAACCAGCCCGTGGCCGGGGCCTTCATCAGCTCCGAGATGCCGAACGACAGCGAGCCCATGAAGTCGTTCCTCGATGTTCTGTCCCAATCCCAAACCTCCAGCAGCAGTCGTCTGTCCTTGTCGTCGGGCTTCAAATCGCTGCGGGCACACGAGGGATGTTTGGTGAAAAGAGTTAAACAAAACTACTATGTATCACATGCTGTCGCGGTAACGAGTCAAGGCTGTCCCTTCAGGGTTGTTGTAAATATTTTAAAAACTCCGACGAGCTTTTTAATGCCCACGGAATTGACTCGCGGGCGTTAACAATTTGGATTTTACTTTTTCCCCTTAAATGTTTGAAAAATAGTTGTACGTTTTCAAAGGTTTATAATTAGGTAGAAATATATTCGTCCAAAATAGAACTTTATAATAATCTTCTCGCTTGAAGCCTAATATATGTGATTTTATTTTTGAAAATGGCCCACGTAACTCATCATCGCTACGAATGTTCCAAATATTCTAGTGTACGATTCACCAATTAGACGCTAAAGATCTAAGAAGATTACAAATTAACTATTCGCGAAGATTTATAACGCAGAATGCATAAATATCTACTTAGACAATTCAGTGCTATTATAAATAATATTAATTGCACATAAGTAAGTCAGCTGCAGCTCGAGAATCAAAATTTAATTTCATTGAATATTTTCGTTTACCACTTGAAGTGTAATTCGTCGGCCCAGCGCAAAAACCGCACTAATAAACTCGAGATGCAAAAACGTGCTTTAGCCCTATGTTAAAAGGATAGGACTAAGGCACGTTTTTACCTCTCGAGTTTATTAGTGCGGTTTTTGCTCTGAGCCGACGAATTTAAGTATTTGATGTATTTCGGTGCTGTGCAAATCTCATGTAATACTTACACAATGATTGTCTCGTTCCACTCGGGATTCAGCGACGATTTGATTGTCTTCGTCTTCTTTTTTATATTTTCGCCGTCCGGTATTAGTTTTAATTTGACGTAAGGATCTGAGAGTCCGTTTGGATCCATGGGAATGAGATTTCTTCCTTGTATAACTGTGCGTAAGAGACGTCGCGAAAAAAAAGAAAATATGAGAAATAAAGGTCACTGACACACATGTATACTTAAAGAATCAAAAAGAAAATATACTTTCGACTGTGAGCTTGTTTCCACTGGCCGAGACATTGAGTTGTATGCGTCCTCTTCTTTCGGTGTGATCGCATCCGCAGAGATTCGGTACGCTCGCCTCGCATCGTTTGTGTACGTTCATGTCGCATGCTATGGTTAGGTGAATACAGATAGAAATTGTTTCATAAAATAATGCAAATACCATCGATAGTTTGAAGCGTCTGATACTCAATACGTGATTATATTTTGGTACGTATTTCAGATATTAATTAGCCTGTCAGTAGCTAAAAAAAATAGTACAAGCTAAATGCAAGTTTATAAGGCTCTTAAGTGCTTTATTAAGTAGTTATTTTTTATGTATATGCTTCAATTATTACAGTTAACTTAATTATATTTTGAAAGTTTGTCTTTTATATTTATTTTAGTATTTTTTGACAACATAATAATAAAACATATAAAAGAAAATCATTAGTGCTCACATTAGTATAAACTTTCAATGCGGCATATATATCAAAAGTACTGTACAAAATTCTTGGATGTATTATTTTTAGTACATCATTTTATTGGCATAAAAGCAGGAAAAAGTACTTACTAATAAATTTGTAACTATCAACAGTAGTGAAAAGTTTTACACACAAATTGGTGAGTAATTTTTTGAGAAACATCACTTATCAACGAAAATCATTACATGCAAGAAATCCAATCGATGATTTTGTACAAATAGAAAAACTGAAAAACAATTGTTTTCGTAAATCAAACTGGGAATTCAGGAGGACAAATTGTAAACATCAAAATCCAAAATAGAAGATGTATAACGTATAGTGAAAGCGTTCCATAAAAGAGGAGCAACGGTCGGGAAAAAGTTTAAAGAATTGGTGTAAAAAGATTAAAAAAGAGCTCAAGCAGTTTCACGGGGTATTACAAACATGAGATTGGTAAACTGATAAATTCAGGTTTGTTTCAAGATTTTAAAAGTACAATCAATGGTTAGTAAAGTTTTACACAAAAATATAAATTTTCTACTGCAGTCTTGAACTTTTGATAACATAGTTGTATTTGTGGCGTTTCGAGAAAATTCTCAAAAAATAATTGAATTGAGGAAGAATCGAAAAAATGTTCTACCGTACGATTATTCAAGGATTTTTACTCAAATACAATTAAAATATTTTACAGCTTGAAAGTTAGAAAATTGAAATTAAAAATCCAGGTACTGAGAGGTGAAGATATACTTTTTGAAGCTAGAGCTGCGCACAGGTAGTTGATTAATTTTCGTACGCAGCTTCGAAAAACGTAAAAGAATTGCACCGGAATGAATCGAGCTTAAAGAGTATGGGGAAAAGGCGCGTAGCGCGTTTTCATTTTGTCATGATTAATTAGATTTTCGTACGTTCCAAGCCACAAAAATGTTGAACTTGTACGCGCTCGTATGCACATTTAGTAATAAAAGCAAATTTATACTTTATTTTTAGCGAGAAATTTCGTCTGTACAGGCAGTTTAATGTGATTATGAATTACTTAGCATGCATATCAAGCTCAAGGGACTTGAACATTAAAAGAATATTACTCTCCAGTAGTAATCTTGAATCCATGAAATGGAAAGTTCAGAATCAATGATAACAAAAGTAATTTAACTGGAATAAAACATACTCGTTTCATTGGAAAATTGAAAATATAGGCAGGTACGGGTACATGACAATAAGATTTGGTTCTGCTGGTGCATCGTGGAATCGATAAAAATATATCTAGTTAAATATACACATATACATAGATAGATAGAAAAAGTAGATATATATATATATATAGATATATAAAGCTTATACGGATAATAAGCGCATAGGTAAAACCTCGACGGGTAAGTCGGATTTAATGGAAAAACAGGTCGTGCATAAAGCTAATACGACGGAAAATCGTCTTCACCGCGTAGATATATGCGGGATTGGTCGGGGGAGATTTTTGAAATTTCTCTTTCCCTAGACTTCCTTTTCTGTGTGAATTAAAAACACATCGATTTTAGAAAAAAATTCAAAGCGGATATATAAATGTTCGACTTCTCTTTCCAACGGAATGAGCATGAATCGAGGTAAATATTAATGAAGATGAGAAAATTCCAGAGATGCATTCCTGGCTATTTGAAATACAGACAATCTATGTCTTACTTCATTAACTATTTAGACCATATTATCCTACATATATAAATAGTATGCGTATGTATATACGTCGCCAGGGAGGAGCTTTTGTCATCACATGATCGAATTTCTGAACGTGATTCGTGCGCAGCAGCACACATCCTGCAGTCGAGCCCAATTTCCTCTTTACTTTAGAAACTAAATCGTGCATGGAGATAATGAATACTTTATTCGATTGATATTTCATATGTAATGTCCTAATTTGGAATGATGTCAAAGGAATGCGTTCTGCAAGTTTTACGTATTTGCGCGACATCTTGCATGTGTATCAAAACAAGATAATTCAACACTTGAAGTGAATTACAGGTATTTTAGAAGAATTTCAAAGGGAAATTATCTCAACTTGTGATTGTAAAACTTTGTGCCATACCATATACTGTTAATTTTTAGATAGAGTAGCACCGAAACCAAATTATTTACGTACTGTGTCTGATTCTAGCAATACTAGCCTATTTATAAATCTAATATCTAATATTTATGTATAATTAATGTTGCTCTTTTGGTGCTATTTAATGTTTTATAATCAATGTATACCTGAACACTTGAGTCCCTGTTGGGTGATGCCGTGAAGCATCGATCCACAGTGATCGCAGAACGTCGGCGTGATGTATGTAAAAACGTCCCATTTGTGTGGTACATTCACGGCCTGAGAACAACGAGAGGCGTTGTCAAAGTAGAAAACACAAAAAATCGTTATTTATCCATTTTTCTCCAGGCTCACATTATTATGCGTTTGCGTTCTTCATTTTTAAAAACGATCAAATTTACGCAATTTATATTTAATGGCACCGTACGATTGTTCTGTACGACCGCGGCTAGTCGTCGCGCAAATTCTGCATGAATACGCACGGCATAAAATAGTGAGATGCCGAGTTTTCCCACAGTAAACGATGATAATCCTGCCATCGTTTGTATTTCAAATATCGCGTGACCGATAAGCCGCAACACAACTGAGAATAATTGAACGTGCCCCGAATAATTAAGTACTCGACGTACTCAATCCATCCTCCATCATTTTCTTAAATTCTTTTCTTTTAGCTATCAAAAACGTATGCTATCGACAGGGTACTTATGAGCTATTACAAAATAGATTGTTTGTTAGAGTTAGAGAACTCAATTGAACGTGCTCTATCGATTATAAATTTAGAATCAGCTAATTAAATCGAGCGTCGTAAATTTCAAAGTACGTGAACTATATATCGAACGTTACGATCTCAACTATAGGCTTTACTCATTGTTAGTACATTTAGTAAAGCTTCACATATTGCCTAATTTAAATATGATAGCATGATTTTCTAAACTTTAATTCCCAAGAGATTCAGTTTAATCGTAATTAAATAACGCTATAAACTCCAGTTTGATATTCGGCACGTCCAATTATCTAATCAGAATTGTGTTCAAATTTCAGAATTATACAATATTGTTGTAATGAGTACATTTTTTTTCAATTTTCCTTATTTAAAAATAAATAATTACTCGATAGATATTTTTTGACTAATCGAGTGCATTTATCGTTAAAATTATAAAATTAGTATCAGCTTTAGGGATTTTTTAATTGATGAAAACATTTCTTCAGGGGTATACGATCTCCAAAATTTTTATTTCAAACAAATAGTTATCGAGAAAGGAACAAGGCTTCAAGTAGTTTAGAAAATATCACAATAGAAAAAATCACATAAATATATGTGTAAGGTTGAGTACTAAAGTTGTTGAGCAACTTCAATTTTTATCAATCTAACCAAACTTGAGCAGTAATATCTGCCGCATCTTAAGTAGTACGAGAACAGATTCGGTCTGCCGAAGACAAGATTGAGACAAAGAGACGAACAAAATATTAGATTCTCAAATTTGCAGCTTAGAATGGATAAACTAGCGCTTTACCTCGTTCGTAAATAATGAAATGGCTGAACATTCGTTGAGAAAAAAAGTATTTCTCTCTCTCTCTTTCTCTTTCTCTCACTCCTAAATATTGAAACTGTTAAACTTTATCTCGTCTTCTGATTCATAATTTAATGAAAAATACATGATTGAAAGGTTGAAATAAAAAAACTAAAATGTATAGATTATGTATCAATTTTTGCGACTTGATACATTATTTCTACATTAATTATAATTTTTAACCTACTAGAGTTGTAAAAGATCATTTCCTAAGCAAAATATGCTATCATATACATTGGAGAATGGAGGAGAGAGAGAGAGAGAGAGAGAGTGAGAGTCAAGGAAAAATCCTCAACTTTATATGTATATGAACGCGTAAAGAAAATTCATCGAGGCTAGCGGCCGAATGGCTTTTCGCCCCAGTTTCACGCCGTTCATTTTGCCACAAGCATCATCGTAGCAAAAAAAAAAGAGAAAGAGTAACTAGAAAACCTTGTGTTGTGTACGTATTCGCACACATACACAACGTCAAAGGAACAAAAATAAAGGAGAGGTAAAAGAGAGCGAAGCAGCGAAATACATACTTCACCTTCGTGCGCGACGGCAAAAGGGTCATTGAGACGGTAGAAAAAAGCAAATTTCTCTTTTAGCATCATTTTCTTCCTTCTTCACTATTTTACATTTCCAACCGTTTAATAACTTTTTTTCTAAAATTCTCAGTAAGATACCCGATAAAATATTCAAATGGATTGTTTACAAATGTAGTAGGTAATAAATAAGTGACTTTATTTTAACAGCTTCATTAACAATCATGAAAATTTCTTATGCTCAACAATCAATGAATAACTGATTAAATTTTTTGATTCGCCTTCATTAGAAAACTTTGCTAAAAATCGTTCATTTTATCTTTTGCTCGAAAATTCAATTTTTTATTGCTTTTAACCCTTCAAACGATTGGAGAATTTGAAGGAAAATTCCCGCATAAAACTGCGTTTGAAACATGAACGGAATTTTCCACATCTCTCTTCTGTGCGTTGCATTGGGAGTAAAGCTCGTCGTTCGAATTTTAATAAAAAATGGAGCTCGCTCTAATAATTGGTTATTACGAAAAATGAATTAATTAACGATATCAAAAGAGTCCAAACCGTAGGTCTATGCAATGAAACGGGCGATTTTGTGCAAAAAAGCAATCAGGAATAAACGACCAGTGTTTGACTTTTTGTCCAGTTTCAAAGACAATGGAATGAATTTTCTCAGATTTTTCTTGCAACGGAAAAACAACTACTTCGCATATCCTGCGTTTTTATTTTCGACTTTTTACCGCAACCGGCAACGAGATCAAGAAAGTTCATGCAGATTACAAGCGACAAATGGACATTTATATCCCCTAGCATTTGCGAGCTTACGGCGAACTTTTTTTTTATCGGCCATTACGCTTGCCTTTTACTTTTTCATCCACTGTTGAATACCTATTGCTTTTTCTCAGAGCGAAACTCAGGAAGCGAGGGCAAAAAAGAAAAAAGAGCTCTGGCACTGGCCCTTGTGTGGTCGAGCAATTGCAATTGAACTAGCTTAGAAGAAGTCGAGAAGCTCTGCAATTAGAGCAGCTGGTAAAAGGTACTGGCTGTCTTTGACGAGCTTTACACCGCAATTCCGAAGTATAATCTTCTTCATTATCGGTAATAGCCTTTGGAAACGCACGAGGCGTGTATAATTTTTAATATTTTTTGTTTTGTTTGTGACATTAAATACTTATGAGGGGAAAACGTGAGGCCGGAATCCAGATGTTCTCCAAAATATTTTTGGGAACTCCTTACATAAAAAATACCCGTATTTGTTCTTTTGATTCAATAGATTATTGTAAAAACGATTTATTCTCTATTGAAAAATAGTTGCGAGTTTTAATTATAAAAGGGAACGAATTTAAGAGAAAAATGTAAACATTATTAAAAAAAATAACTATGTTTTTTTTTTTTTTTTTTTTTCTAAACATTTACGAAGCTTTTTAGAACAATATTAAATAATAGTCATTAGACCACGTGTTTTAAAATTTTGATTTTGATCGGGCTTTGGTATTTCCTTCAATTAAACATAATTAACGTTATAAAATAAACGAAGGGTTAAAGCTGCAATTGCCCTCAAGTGACTGATGCACTTATCGTTTATTCAAATTTTTAGCTTCGATTTCAAGACCATTGAAAGAATCATGAAATACAGAAAAACAAATTACTTGGTTAACAAAATCGCATACGTGAACGCACATTTTTCAAAAGCAAAACAATCATCTTCGATACACTTTGAACATTATTTTTAGCTTAGTGTTAGACTATACAGCCAATTATAATTGACTTGAGCTTGAAATATGACTCAGTAAAAGGATTCGCTTTCCAAACAACCAACTGGGATGGAAGAAAATTGAAAACGACCAAGCGAATGAATGAGAGTCACGTCTATATTGGTAAGATACATGAAGAGCTTTAATGCGCAGTTCAAATTCGCTCAACACAACCCTGCTACTGAATGCCCATCAAATCGTGTAAATATAAATGGTAATCGGTATTATACGTGCCAATCGAATAGTGATTGCTTCGTTGATTCGTTTGTAGTTCAATTGTATATCGTTGGAATTCTTCATTTCATGTATTAATTGCAAAGGTAGTCGAACAACTTAGGTTCATAACATTTTTTTGAAGCACAAACTCTCAGCTAAATCAAGAGAGCTTCAAGAAAGGTGTACAATTTGTGGGATAAGTAAAGAAAAAAACACCATTTTCAAGATATCCTGAGTAAGACATGCCCGTTGAGTACGATTATTTTCCTTGCAAAGCTTTGTAAGATTATTGTAGTGAATTAAAAAAAAATGTATTTTTTTTTTTTTAAAGAATAATACAAAACGGCGGATGAAAATGAATTTAAGTCCAGAAAACGAAGCGTAGTATGCCAACATCGAAGTAATGACATAAAATATTTAAAGGAAAATAATAAATATATTGATCCAAAATGAAAACACAATTTTACTGTAGTATACTTTTAACAATTAATTTAAAAAATTTTATTGCATTAGTTTTAACGCTCTGAAGCTAGTGAAACTTTTAAATTTTAGAATATGTTTATAAATCGACTATTACTTGGACGAATCATTGCTTTATTGCATTAAACTTTGTTATTTAAACGCTTTTTAAAATACAAACGTTATAGGACTTTTAGAGATTTTAAATAAAAGAGAAAACATTTTTCAATGTTAGAGAGATTTATCTTCTCTTTTTTTCATTGCATTTTTTAAAAATCCAAAATTCCATTCTTGATTGTGATAGAACCATATGTGAGGGTCTTTATCCTACGTATCTTTTACATGTTAAACTTTTTCTTTCTTTACATTCTCCTGCGTTCATGTTTAAAATAGTCAAGCATTGTAAATGCCTTTTAATTGATTAGTTAACTGTTGACTCAAGATTATATAAAGAATAAAGAATAAACGTAAATTGCTTTACACACTTAAGCATAATTTTTTTCATGGAAGATCATCTCTTGATTCGATTACATCGCCCGAGGTATTTACTATAACCATTAATGTTACGAAAAGTATACCCTACCTAGACCTAGTAACTCAAATGGTTCACTCCGAATATTACGGCGCGTAAACGCGTTTATTGGAAATAAGAAATACTAGTAAATATAAAAGAAGAAAAAATTTAACACGCAAAATCTCAGTGAAAAATTAAAATTTTTGATTTTCCAAAATGCAATGGAAATGGAAAGACATATCCTTCCATTTAAGGAGGTACCAAAGCCAAGGTTAAAATGAAGATTTTTAAACACATTTTCAAGGACTCCCACTGAATATTACAAAAAAACTACGTGAATATCTTCATTTTGTAGTTTTCTAGACAGACACGTAGTCTTTCGAAAATTATTCTATAGAAATCCAAGAAAGTGTGTTTGAAAATATAAATTTTAACTTTTACTTTGGTTGGAAGAGAAATTTACATGGATTTTATGCAACAAAAAATCCATCGACGTATTTATTCTATATAATTCATTGTATGACACAGACAAACAGGTCTTGAATGGAGAGCAAATTTCAAGTTTTAAGTCAAAATAATTACGAAAATATATACATTATTTACAGTAATTTATGTGTATGAATTATCATTGCAAATAATGACAAATATTGTATGTTCGGAATTTAAATAAGCACACCACACAAAAATTTGAGGGTGAATTGTGAAAAAGGGGATTTACGTAATATTTATTCGTAAAGAGTAAAAAGAGAGATGTAGTAAAATTAAAACCAATAAATCAATGAGAAGTAGTAAGAAAATTTGCGAAACTGTAGTATTAAGGCGTCATGGGGAAAATTAGAGGGCAGAAAAGTTTTTCTCAATAAATAAAAAGTCTCGTTATGCGAAAACCATGCACGTTAGTTTTTAGTCTTTCAGTTTTTTGCCACTTAGGGTTTTACAATAGCTGTATACTTATTTCATATCTACAAGCTTCACTAAAAAATCTAGCAGGTAATTTTTTGCCTTTGTTAGAACTCAGCGTAATTAGTTGGTGGAGCGCTTGTTTTGCTTTTTCCACTTTGCTATCTCATGTATGCCTCATACAATTATGAGAAATGGAGTTAATGAGTGTTTTTACTCTACTTTGTTATCAAGCTTGTTTCGTGGTTCATTTAACGAGGCACAAAGTTATTCAAGGGTATATTTCAATAAACATCGAGGATATTTAAGAAGAATCTCATTTGAAAAAGCGAATTTTCAAAACTATTAAAACTTACAGGAAATGTAATGATGCTAACTAATATTCTTCTGTTAACAATGCTTCACCGGGATAAACTTTTGTGTTATTTTTAACGAAATAGGCATTTTTGGAAGAATCAAACCGATATAATAATGTTCATTTCTCCGTGTCAGTTTCCGCCCACGAACACATGCTTATATATATCTGGAGACTCTCTCACAAAAAGTCGCCCCCGTATACAGTAACCGGCAAATTTGCTGCTATTCACTAAGCTGGAAAATTGTGGAAAATAGAAGTGAATGCTGCACTATTGAGAAAAATGTTAGCAGCTTCCTTTCGCCAGCTTGGATTATGTTATGCGCTTATAGAGATGGAAAAAGTTTAGCCAGCTATATTTTTAACTATATACTTTTTCAACGTCGGCTAGAAACATCTCTTGAAAAATTATTTTTTACTCTGAATGCCTATCTTACGTGCAGCAAGATTCAACTTTGTGTATATATTTAAATGACTCTTTTGGATTTGCAACGAACGAGGCTTTTTATTTATTTTACTGGTACAATTTTAAACTCAGAATTAGCCCTCCATTTGTAAACTCTCAACACTATATAATAAGAAAAGTAATCAGCATTTCAGGGCTTAAATAAAACGTCCAGACATGTTTTAGAAGCAATTAGTATAAAAGTAACAAAGCAGTAAAAAAGTCTGTTTTTCGGAAGAAAAGTCCCGAATTAAATTTTACAGATTAAATTCAGAAAAAACTTGTATGAATGAATTTTTATATTCAGTTATATAGGGAAAAGCGAACACACGCTCATAAAAAATAACAGTAACACTGCTTGTTAATAAAAATTACGAAAAAAGTATGTAAAAAAGATCTCAACCAAACTCATAAGTTATGTACAAAACAATTAAGTCGGCATATTTGTCTGGGTTTTATATATTCGATACCTTGGCACCTCATGCCCTGGTGAATGATACCATAGAGGAGACTTCCACAGTGATCGCAGAACGTTGGGCTGTTGTACGTTTGTACCTTGAACTGATGCTTCGTCCGCGTGTCCTGCATTTTTTCGTTTAAATTTTTCAGTCAAGCATCATACAAACGGCAAACAATTTTTGCTTTCTTTTGATATTGTATTTTATTTCCCTACAAAGGTCCAAACAAAGTCGCATGGCATTTAAACGCGCTTGAAAAAAGAGCACACACATGGCAAAGGCAGGATAATTTATTTATCCACTTTTTTTTTTATTGCTTTAAAAAAGGGCGCAATTTGTATCGCACCTATTCGTTTTAATTGCAAGCGCCCGAAAGATAGCCTAGGAGTTTGCTCGTGTTGAATTACTTAATTAAATTTTCCCAAATCGTAAATAAGGAAGCGCGAGACAAATGACGGGTCGGAGGAGGGACCACTTTACAACTTCAAACTCGACTCCGCTAAATTTTCTGTCCATTTAACAAAATTTCCAGCATCTACATTTTCGAAAGCTTGCTACTTTTCTTGTAAATTTTTATATCAAACGAATAGTTAGGCTAAAGCACATAGGGGAAGAATAAAATAAAAACCCAACGATCTCAGGCCACGAAATAGTGCAGTTTTGGATACGATTTAAAAAAAAAGGCAGCGGCGTAAAAATAGACGTATAAAACGTTACTTTCTCTCGCTTATGCAGGCAATTACGTACATGTGTGCGTGCACACACACACACACACACACACACACACTCACACATATGTGAGAGAAAGAGTTTGGCTGAGTACGCGAGTGAGTACGAGCAAGTATAACCCAAGAGCGAGTATGTGTGTCTGCATAAAAGGAAAGAATCGCGCGCGAGAATGAAGGTCAAGGACGCGCGTTTATACGTACACACAGAGATACTAAGAGAGCTTGCAGTACGGGAGCTAGGGTCAAGAGAGCGCGACGCGCAAGCACAAGCGAGGCTGTTGCCGCTGCCATGATGCCGCTCTTTGCGCGAGTCCGAAAAACGCGAGATATTATACACTTTTGATTGTACGATCGCTTGTAAGTACGAGCCGCGCGCGCCTAGTGGCGAAACTTATTTTGGAAGTAACGATCGTTATATGGCTTGCTTTTTTGTTTCAACCCGTACCAATGGTAAAGCCCGCGTACCAAGTTTTTACACCGACGTACCGCGGATGAGCTTTTAAGTGCGCTGACATTATGGGATCGACGCAATTCACTATCTACATGGTTATAACTTTTAAGAGTTTGAAACTTTTTGTAAACGCGAGAATAAGTCTTTGACGGTAGAAAATGCAGGTTTCATTAAAAGATACTAAGTGTTATGCGCTCGCGGTAAATATCCAATTGCTTTTTTCCGAGCATGTACGAGATATATATTACCGATGAGCAAAACACTCGTGCACCGACTGTTATTAAGTCGACCCAGTTTTTCCAGGTGATCTCTCGTAACCTGGTGAAAAATAAAATTTTCAACGCTCGAGGCTATTGTACTTGAAGATTTTTTTGTTGGCCCATCCTTGTAAATGATGGCTATTTTTCGACGCAACGATATTCTGTTACAATTTCATGGAGTTCATATTTTGTTTCGTACAAGCTTTAATTAAACGAAAAAAGAAACATTCTCATTTTTACCCCATATCGTTCAAATTTAACTATCAAAGTTTACTTTTGAAATCAAGCACACAATCGATTGATTATTTGCCGAATTCTATTGATTTTTACAAAAAAAAATACCAACGCGTATCACAGGTAAATGAAACTTTGCTCGAAATTGCCAAACAAAACTACTTGAATGAGTTCTTGAACTCAAAATTTACTTCAAAAACACAATTTATAAGAACAATTAAGAAAAGAGTTCAACTTTACATTTATGACAATATTTCATAGAAATTTTTGAATCACCTTTATATTTTAAATTTTACAGTTTAATAAAATCTTATGAATTCGATAGTAAAATATGCTCAATTGCATATACAAATTTTAGATAAGGTGCTTTATTTATTCAAAGTCTAATATTCAAAAGATTTATGGACGAGAATTCAGAAAAATATTGAAATATTGAAATTTTTGCAAGTACTTTGAAGTTCTTGAACAATATTTAACTTTGATATTTTCATAAAACAATGTCAGGTAAGAGAAAATTTCAATTCTTTTGTCAGAGCATCTTTGCGATTTTCATTCTAGTGTAAAAAACATATTTGCTAAAGCACTATATAGTCTTTTGTCAAAACGAGTACTTGAGCTAGTAAAGAGAATACTTCGAAAATTCTTCAGTTATTACTCAATGTACGATGAAAAAGCGCGCTGACAGTGAGAATAAGAAAATCGTATAATTCTTCTGACTTTCCTTTCTTGACTTTAAAATAAACATTGCTTTCATTATTTATAAACTTCGGCCGGGACAAAATTATTTGAAACGTAAATATTATGGCTTCAATAGTGAACGCAATATTTTTTACCCCAATAGTTTAGAGAATGCTCAGTCAAATAAATTTGTCAGATAAATCTCAAAAGTGAAAAAATTGATCAAAAAATAGTTCACGAATAAAAAACAAAACCGGTGCGTGCGAAGCAATTTTTCATTCATAACTTTTTCCAGCATTTTTGAAGTTTAGCGACATTTTTATTTTTCTTTTTTAGTCGTTTACGTGATACCGAGAGGCTTTGAAAAATTTAGTTTCGATGTAAAAAGTTGAATACGCATTTTAACTATATATGTAAAAGAAATTTGACTGATAGCTATTGCGAGTTGCCATTTTTCGCTCGGCATCTTATATGTATAATGGGTTCTCATTATGTGAGCGCAATCTAGATAAAGAAGTTTCGAAGTAGTTATATGAACTAATGTGACGTTAAAATTTGTTTCATACCAGCGGCCCGAAAGTGACTACTTCCCGGCCGCTGCGCAAAACGGGAAGAGCTATTTTCGGGCCACTATGTGTATGAAAAATAGTATACAGGCCTATACCGCGAAAAAAGAAAGCCCTAGAGCACGTGTTTATTGGCCTCGGCTTCGCCTCGGCTACTAATTACACGTACTCTGGGACTTTTCTGTTTTTCGCGGCCTAGGTCAGTAATATACTATTTGTTAAAAAAATCTTGTACATCATTCTTTGACGACCGTGAATTATCTATTAAAGAAATAAACAAAAAAGAGTACAAATTGAATTTACATTTTCAACAAAAATTCGTGATTCGATTGGTAGCGATGTATTACGTATTTTCTACCAAGCTCCTCCATGATGTAGTTCATAATTTTTCCGCGCCTACGCATTTTTTTATTTTCATTCAATTTTTCATTTGTTTGTTTGAATTCTTCAGAATCTCATTACACGCAAAATCCTTGAAGTAGATGTAATAACCGATCTGAAACTTACGTCAGAATCGGCGCCTTTGTCCGCCCCGGGACAAGTGAAAGACACGTACTCGTGGCATCGTTTGTGCACGACGAAGCTGCATACTGCAATACAGATTAGGAAAAAAAATCGGTTGAGTGGTACTACATGCTCTAGGTGTACAGCGTGAATACATGCACGTATATATAGAGAACTTTGCTGCCTTTTTTTCTTTCTGCGTATATACCCTGACAGCCTCTTTACATACGCGCATGCATCATTATGATTTTTTCTTCGACATTTTTACTTTCTTTTCAAGGACGAACTTGCGAGCTTACCTTGGCACTGGTAACCCTGCTTTCCAAAGCCCCTGAAACATACAAAGGATAAATTAGCCTTTTAAACCGAGTACTTTTTATAGATGAATATGCTAATCCTCTCCCTCCAAAAAGAGACATTATCTGTGTGCCTATATGAGGCGTAAGTTTTGTAATGAGTAATGATATGTTTTTATAATTTAAAATTTTTTATAGCAATGCTAAAGTCATTGCATAAATGAAAAAAACCAACACTTGTTGTTCATTCTCAATGAATATTCTTTGAAAAATGTGAAACAGCATCTAAATTAACAAAAATATCCTTATTCACAATATTTTTCTATCAAAAAATTGTATGATAAGCTTTGACATAAAACCAAAATATTTAATTTAAGTTAAAAATTCGGTTTATTTATAAATCATTGTGACACAAAACAAAAGTTATTATTTCTAAATAGTGTGGAATAGCTAGGAACAATAAAGCTTAAGTTGAACAAGTTCTTTGTTGCCGAAACTTTGAAAGAACTTTGTCTTTTCATCAACCCGGCGATTCACTATGAATTCGAGTTTATCTTAGCTTCACGTGGACTTGAATATGGATAATATTGAAACTTTTTGTACATTTAAAGATGAAATAATATGGAGGCGAAATAGTTTTCTAACTGCAGAAATTTGTCTCCTCAAATTTTATGTAAATGCAGTGATCAATAATTTTCGTTTAATTAATCAACTATAAACTTTTATCTATCCATCCTATTTTAATTTCGAGCCTGCATTTAAGAAAATAGAATGATCGTTTGTACACCCGCCGGGTTAGATACGCGGACCTCGAAAATTTAAGATCGATTAGTCACTTCCTTCACTGTTTATAAACAACAGCGCGTGACTACATTTTCACGACGTACGCTGCGCAGTGAAGGAAACGACTAATCGATCTCAAATTTTCGATGTCCGCGTATCTAACCCGGCGGGTGTACCTTAAATCTGTGGTTGCTAAAATTTATGATTGTTCAATTTTCAGGTTCAATTATTTAAATGCGTCTTAAGAAATGTTGACAAATGAAAAATGAACCTTATTATATTAATTATAACCTTTAGAGTTTTTTTAGGGCGATTGCACACCTCTCTCTCTCTCTTCTTCTCCCTCTCTGAGGAAGAATGACATCAAGGTAAGCTTTCTTTTTAAACTAACTAAAAAACTGTCGATCAACAGAAGTTCATTTAATTTACCAACAAACAAACGATGGATACTAAAAACTGTAGCTACTTTATAAACCGCGCTACCTCGATGAAATAAACAAATAAATAATGCTGGTAATAACATTCAAGGGACTAGTAAAAGTTTACAGTAAACACGGCTGGTTTTATTGAGACTTGGTAATCAATGAACGTTTCAAATTTTAGTCTTATTAGCAATATAATTTTTACTTCAATTGTTTATAACTTTCAACCAATTTGAAAAAAAAGGAAAAATTCAATGCGAAAAGTTCCAAACATCAAGACAAAAGAATCTAAAGACTTTTTTCTAAAAAAATTTTAAATACTGATTTTCTCATAAAAACCATCAATATCAGATATTTTTTTTTACTTTTTGAAAATTAAAAAAAATTCGACTATTAATAAGTTACTTCGGTATATATATAAATTGATTTTATTAGTAAAAGAAGCTATAAATATTCAAGAAACTTAACGATCACTATATAATACTATACCTACTTGTTATTACTCCAAAATCTTATCTCTTTATCAATCAAATCAAATGGATGACAATCAAAATTATTTCATCTGATTTCATACATTTTTGATCTATATCATTGTAAAACTTGGCACAAGAAAAAGATTAACTACGAAAGGACACATAATTAGTTAAACTTTTCATCTTGTAAACAATCAATTGCCTTCTCATTTTATAGTCTCATTATAAAGCTCCTTTCCTTTTTTATCGAAATAGCTACAAAACCCTGTTCTTTTCTTGTAGTCCAATTATATCAATGCAGCTTCCCTTCATCACAAAGGAAAGATTGTCACAATATAATCCTTTCAACCAAGCTAATCAATATGTAAGGTTGTATATGTTGCATTGCAAAAAGAGTTCATTACGAGTTCATTAACTTGAAAACGTTGTAAGTTGTTCTTTGTCTAAGAAACAAAGTCTTATTATATGGTTGCTAATGTTGTTGAAACTAAGCATTTTAAATTGTTTTGCCCTAATCAGTGAGCGCAATACTACATATTTTGGCACTAATGTATTCACGAAAATTAATATACTAAAAAAAGCCCAATAAAAAAGTTTTAAAACAATATTTTATTACTTGGGCTAGGGAAGAACATGAAACGTTGAGAGGAAAGTGAGTTCTGCTCTAGTATAAGTTCCAACTACTTGTATTAGTATCGCGGTTCATTAAAGCAATCTAGTTTTGGTCTTTTAATAAGTTATCAAAAATGATTAAAAATTTAGATCATAAATGGATTTCCAAGGGCTCTTGATATTATTAAAAAAACTGAAACCCCATTGATTAAAAAATGTTAAATTTAATACGTCACTTTACTTTAATACGTTCATAAAATAGTGCACAATTTTCAAAGCTTAATGCTGTTTTTATGCGTTATTGTTTGCATACGTAGAGGTACAAAATTTAAGTTGTCGCTATTTGCCTAAGATAAAACTCGAGATGAGCATGAAAAGGAAAAAGAAGAAAGCGACAACAATAGCAGATGTGCATTCCCTCTTCCGCCTTTTTTTTGTTCACTCTGCACAGTTAATTTGGTTGACCCACTTTTCATCGATTCTGGTTAAATAAGTAGCACCTGAGCATATTCGTGCAGCAGGAAAAAACTTCGTAGCTTGGTAACAAAAAAACTTGAGGGTAAATTGAGTTTTGTTTGCATTGTGTCTTTCTTTCTTGTTGAGTACAACATTTCAAATATAAGTGAATAAGATTAGTACAACGTGTATATGTTAATCCTATGGTTTGTTTATCTTAGTTCATGAAAAAATTATTATCTGCGAATGAAAACACTAAAATGTTTATTAAATTGGTTTATTTGAAATTTTAAAAGCTTTTTTCGTAAATAATAATAATTATTTCATAATAATAGTAGTAGTAATAACGTTAGGTCCAAATTAATGATCCAGTAGACCAGGTAATGTATCAGTAGCAAATATTATCGAGCTCCACTTTATATGTTATAATCACATCAATTAATCAATTATCGTTTATCAATATATCAAAATAGCATTAAAATTTTTTTATTAATTTCAAAAGATTACTCTTTGATAATAGTACATTCTGATGCAGTGACATGAGTAACACTTTTTGGTACGGCATAGTTTAGGGCCTGGGGGTAGCGAACAATTACTAGATGTTATTACTGTAAAAACTATTTTATGAAAAAAATGAAGTCTTCAAAATCATAAATGATTACTTATATTAAAATTATTTTACTTCATTCATAAAAAGTCATTTTAAAAAGTACGCCGCTAGTCGAAATGACTTTTTATAAAAATTCTCAATGCTTTATATTCGTTACTAATCCACTTAGTAAAATATTTTGTTCAAACTTTCTTGTTAAGCTATTTTCATTTTCTTCATACTCAAGAGCATAAAACTTGAGATATATATATGTTCGATCACGCTCACCGACGAGACAGAAAAACTTATAATTGCCAATCAAGCCACCTTTTACAAATTAAAGTTATCTGTACAAAACTTTCCGTACACGTGAACATAACCGATTCTCTATGAAATCGAAAGCGTTCATTTTTTCCAAGATTAACATTTCGAAAGAAATCCTTGAATATTGCTGGATATTCAAGATCCGTATTTTACGTTTTTTCTCCATTCTCATACTAACTTTTGTTTGTGTATTATTATTATAAAAAGGCAGAAACTGACACACGTCGAAAAATTATATTCTCAGTTAGTTAATACTATATCAAACAATGATACATATCAATATAACCGAATTGACTTACATATCTGGTTAATTATACGAACATATAGTGGTTCATCCTTTTTTTAAATGCCAACACGTAAAAATTCATAACAACGATGATTATGATGATCATCATAATAGTAATGGTAAATAAAATAAAGAAAAAATCATTTCATTTTTTACACAATGATAACAAAAAAGAGTCCAACAGGCAGTTTTTCGACATAAATGTATACTTGCAAGATTGGCATGCAGCCAAACCACGTAACAACTCTATACACAAACAATTTCAGAATATTGCTTGAATTTTTTTCCTGGACATATACTTGGAAAAAAATCGATAGTTAGGTGTTTGGATAAAAAATATTTTTTCCTATTCACACCGTATTTAATTAACATACATTTTGAAAATGTCAAAGAAAGATGATAATATAAGAACGCGCGAGGCCGACCAAATTTGAAAACAGCACACAGTGCATGGAAAATATATCAGATTTATTGTGCCATAATTCAAGTTCGATTTTCACTTTATTCTAATAGTGCAGTTGTAACTTAGGCATTGGCTTTAAGAAAAGTATAAGCTTAGAATTTCTTGAATGCTCCAACCAACTCTTCATTTAAATTATGATAAAAGAGTAATCAACAAAAATACAAATATCATTTCTGAATATAGAAATATACTTTAAATATCACAAAAAGTTTTTGTTACTTACAATTATACTTTTATTCTAAATAAAATGATTTTATGGCCGAAAACATTATTTTTTTGTATTAGATTCGCAAATCATTTTATTTAAACGAAAATTGAAATGAATTAATATTTACTCCGATAATTACTATTAGATAACAACTATTTTATATCAAACCTTTTATAGAAGTAGTAAACTGTTAATAAGTGCTTAAAAATCTATATTCTCAATGCAGTTTATAACTATTTCTGGATCTAAACTAACTATCAATTTTAACTAAATCTAACTATCAATTTTACTAGTGATAGAAAAAATATTCGAGTACTTTTACGATTTAACAGATACTGAAGGCACAGTAATTTCATTCAATTGATTGTTTATGATGTATTGTTTCATTTGAAGCTATTTTGCATATTTTTGGCAGACAATTTTGGATTTTACCGGTTCATTTTATTTTAGAAGGATTTACTATTCTTGTCTTTTTGTGGTATATTCATCGTAATACTCTATTGTAAGTTTTCTGTATTGTTAATAAATTTGTGCAACAATCGAGGTTTACCAAATAAAAGTATACATCACGAATTCTCCCGAAAGTCCTTAAAACGATCTTCAATAAGATCTTGTGTAATGTATCTTGTTAATGTATTACAGTCGATCCCCGCTATTCGCGGATTTTGACCCCGTATATTCGCGATTTTACGTAACTATCTTCATATTGTGAACGAACTTGTGTTTTTTTTGGCGTTGAACTTTTCATCATGGCTCCAGCAAATAAATCTAATAATAATAAAAAAACAAATTCTAAGGGAATAGTTAAAAGAAGTAAAAAAATTATGGACATATCAATTAAACTTAAAATTTTAAATTGTATATTAAAACGTACGTATGACCTTTGAACTTATATGTTCGTAAGTTTTTATATATTTTTTTGATGTAATTACCACACTTAGGGTAGCATATTTAAAAGCGATTTTTTTTTGCAAATTTTTTGGTATAAGTACAAGCCCTAGTACAGCTATACACCAAGAACTTTCGAATAAAAATCTTAAACAAGACCTTTCATAGTAATTATAATTTTGCCAGAGGTCTAGAAATTACTCTAAGGTTTTATACAAACATTTATATAAGAATTTGATACTAATATGTAAGTTTTTGTGGAATGTATATCACAAGATCTTTTTCAAGATCCTTTTGAAGACCACTCGCATAAAGTATTTGCTTTTGAAAGAAATGCGGGATCGACAAAAAGTCAAATTTTAAATGCATTAATGAAAATATGCATTAATATGCACACGTAAAAAGTTAAACGATGACCGGGCAATACCATATATTCCTAATCTACTTGATTTTGTGGCAATAGAGTTCATATTATCATCTTTGTGGGTAGAAAATACGCCGGCGCTTACGTAGGGTATTAGCAAAGGCTTTATTAATACGATATACGCAGGTGGGTGTAAGCATACATATTGCATGGACATACAAATGTGAACACGGTCCTTTGATGAATTTGCAAGAACAAGCTCGTCGATCAGTTCACGCATCGTCGTCTTCTATCTGCCAATTGACTGCTACCTGAATTGGTAACGTCGAATATATATACGTTCCGGAAATAAGCCACAATCGATTCGATTTACAGTCAACATATTCGTATCCTTTGATTTTAAACAAGTCTTTGTCTTCGAATCCTTCCGTTTAGATTTAAAAAAAAAAAAATAAATAACGCGATATCTGACCTGATTTTGTGATGTTTTTATATACGCTTATAAATCGACGATAATTGAAGGAAATGCGATCTTCTCAGACATTCCAAACACGTTTTCCGATACATAAAGTAATCGTATAGAAATCAAGAATACACGAATATCCGTCAATTCGAGTTTAAACAGAATCGATCAAGCCATTGTTTTCATTTTTCCTTTTTTTTTTTAACGGAACTATATTTATTTTTTAACAATTGTATAGTAAATACAGTGATAAAATAAACGATGATTTATTTAGTTTGTTTACCAGTTTATGTAATAAAGAGGAAAAAATTAAAAAAGATGAAAACAAGATGATAGCATAATTACAGGACTTGATATCTCATCGACGTGCGAGCATTGAGTTCAATATTGAATATTTCACAATTTTTTCTCTCTGCAATTTAAACAATCGTGTAATAGACTGTTTGTCTGTTCCAATTGAGATTATACATGTATACATGTTAATCGAGTATCAAATTAAGCTGTGGTTTAAAACTCGCATGGAAAGAGTGACAGATCCTGGGCCACGATAACATTGTTTTCTCTGCATAAATACATATGCATCGTTATATTTTATGCTTTAATGTAGCAACTTGTTATTCTACATGGATTGTTTAACTATGCTCCTGAACAAGTGCGGCAAGGGTGTGCTTAATTATCTTACTAAAACAGCTCGTGTTAGTATATATTATTTGGACTTGGTCACGATGGCTTATACAGCTGTATGCGCATATACACTCTCACATTAATGTACTGCAATTTCTCTTTTGTGTCATCGTAAATCAGTACGAGAAGTTGTGTCATTATGATATCATAATTGAAAGAAAAAAAAATATATCGATGGATAAAACGACGAAAAAGAAGAAGAAATTAATACTAACTTGTGTGTGTATACGGTATTGAATAAAATAGAGCTCTCAAGATTGGAAGACATAAAATTATATTTATTCATCAAACCGAAATCAAACTCTGGAATAAAATTAAAAACTAAGCCTAGCCATCTACAATGGCTCGATAAGCAACCGATTAAAAATAGCTATTGATAATAATTATCCATTGCGTGAAATCATCTTCACGCGGAAAATGATAAAGGATATTGAGTCTCCTGAAAAACAAGCACGTGGGTGTGTGTGTGTGTGTGTGTGTTTCGGAGGTAAGCGCGTCGTCCGCGCGATAAAAGAACCTCGAGCTTTGGCACACGCACGCGGAGTACACAGTAGTAACGTTTTCCGAGCGAGCTGGCTAACATCCAGAAATGCGCTTATTCACGCTTGCTAAAGTGTCGCACCTCGGCATTCAAGTATATTATTATTACTTGCTTACCGGTGTGTGAAATTTCGATGTGGACGAACGCGTCACGTGAAGCCATTGCGAGCTCGAATCATTTACTTTATAGTATTTTGTTTTTAGCAACGCATAAGCAACCATTGTACACTTTTTGAGCGCCGCAGCTAGCGCAGCTACATACAAGAGTAGAATATCGAACGCTGCATGAATATATCTATATGTATTCAAAGCGACGATCCAGTGTCAATGACATCGATTTGTCTTTGTTTTCGTTGCTTGCGTAGCACGAGTGATGGAGCGTTCTTCTAGCGATGGGTACATCGTTACATCGTTAGCAGTGTTGATATTTATTCGAAATTATTCTTCTTAATCGTTTGCAATGACAGGATTTGTCATCGTTATGCCGCGAAAAATAATGGTGAGAGCTCAGAGTACATTTTGCTAAGTTGAATTTTTCAGACCAGTAATTTCGCGCGACTACGTGGTGAGTTGTGACGTCAATTATTCTGGAGGCGCAAACATGTATCATCTATTTTCTAAGAATTTGCTTGCTTCAGAATTTTAAATAAGAAAAATTTGGTGGTGCCAACTATTTTTACCTCTTTTAATTTAAAATGAAAATAAGTATTAAATCTGAGACCTACAGATTTAATTGATTATGCAACAAGTTGAGTTTTATGATTAAAATTGATTGTTTTTGCTTACGAAGGTGACAAATCGCTATTTTAATTGGCGACTTTGGAAAACAAACAAATAGAGCGAATTTTCCTAAACAACCTAAAATATAATCTATAAAACGAAGTTATTGACACTGAACTTGAAAAAAGTATGCCAGCTCGAAAACGTCATGTAGACGGTGGACACAGTTTTTTTCAAATCAAACGCAGACAACGAATTTGAAATTATGAAAGAGCTCGATTGAAATCAGAGACATTTTTAAGTTGTTTTGACAAGGAGCATTGACTCAACATATTTTGGATGTATACAAGACAGTTTCGATGTTAAAATAGTGATCTTGTAAAAATGTATGATTTATGAATGCAGAATTGATTTTTCGATCGAGACAGCTAATGAAAATAACATTTTGCATCTATGACTCTATGGTAAATATAGCTAATGTTAAGAAATTGAGATTTTTCTGAAGAATCCGGAAGAGTAGAACGATATCGAGTAAAAGTTGTTATTATTGGTTTATTTTCGCTAGTTTAGGAATATGACATGGAGAATGTTACGTTTATATTCAAACACATTTGCTTCGTCTTTGGAGGCTGTCCAGGGCGTGCATAGGAATACAGATTAACATCAAAGTCATTATTAGCGTCAGTTTCAACGAATAATTTTGCGAATTAGCTTGCCTTGCGCGCGTGACATAGAGTTGGACGAGCAAAATTAGATATCGGTCAGAGCAGGACGAGAGAAATTAACGCAGACTGTATACGCACGTGCACGTGCGCACAGATTTACTCTCAGTCAAGCTCATACATCACACTTTAAGATCCCCACATGATGTTGAACGAGATACCTATATGTGCGAATTCACTTAGCAAACGCAGAAACTCCAGAGAGCAATAGAGAGAAAGAGAGAGAGAAAGATATGCCCGAGAGAAGCCCTGAGCTTTTCGCGCGTATATGAACTCGCTCTTCTCTCGGGCATATGTAAGTATGTGAAACCAGTATAATACTGACTCTTGCTCGTACAAGCAAATACACGCAGTGGATCTTGAGGTATAAATGTTACGTACGAGATGGAAGTTACACAAATTATGAAATAAAATTGATTTTTATGATCTATTTCAATTGTTAACAAATCACAAAAAATGAGACTTTTTACTTCATTCAAAATATATTTTTTTAATAATTTTTTATTATAGCCGAAAATTCATAATTAAAAATGTTACTTAACTATATCCGTACTACACCAAATTCCGTTAAATCAAAACCAAGCATATCAACAGACGTATGAACATACATGGCCGTAGACACGAAAAAGCTCTGAACTTTTCTTGCCAATAGAAATGACGAGCAAGAGGAGTATATGCGCTCTCTACGTAGTACGCGCAAAAACAAAGTAAACAGAAAGATGAAAAAAAATAGTGAAAAAAAATCTGTCTGTAGATGAAATTCGGTACTTCGTTCTCCTCTGCCTTGTATATAATGTATTATTTTTGGTAAATAACTAATATTCATATGCACAACGTGCTCTAAAAAAGATAATATTGAGAACTTGCTGTGACGTTTTAGTACGATACATATGTTTCAATGGCTGCAGGTATGAGTTTTAAGCTAAACGAGGCACCATAAAGAGTTTGGTCGAAAAATCACTTTTTCTCTGATTAAAAATGATTTTTTTTCACCAAAGCCTAAAATTAGAACCTAAGTTTAAACGAGGAAACATGTTTACTCTGTAAAATGATGACAACGTACTTTATCGATATGTTTGTATGTAAATGTTAGAGATAGTGTTAAGAAAGAGGAAGAAATCAATACATACAGAAATTGCATATTTCGAGTAAATTTAAATAATTGCCAAATTCAGAATAGCATTCACGTGCTAAAATTCGATACCGAAGGATATCGCGTATGCGTTTTACATATTTCGTGTGGCGCATTTTCAGGAAAGCTTCGCAGCTCCAGTTGGTGTGTATGCACGATAGATACACAAGCCGCGCGCGACGAATTGAATATCGACCAAAATTTACAATAAAACTTTCGAGAACTGCTTGCAAGGGGTTATTGCAACGGGCCGCATTTTAATTGATATCGTTAGATAATATTGCAAACAGTTTGTGTTGCCGCTGTTTTTAACAAAAACTAGAGAGAGAGAGAGAGAGAGAGAGAGAGAAGGAGGAATACAATGAGGAAAATATATCGGCTCATTACAATATTTCTCAAACTTTGATCGCATTGAAAGAGCATGAACTTTTGACCCAGTTCAAATGAAGGGACTCTCAGGCTCTCTCGCGCGCTCTCTCTCTCTCTCTCTCTCTCTCTCTCTCTTTCTCACTCAACATAGACGTACGTGAACACGCATATGCACGCAGCGAACAAACTTTCAAGCTAGTGAAAAATTCATACATTATTTATTATTTTTCATCTGTAAGCACGTGTCCACACACTAGCGCGTATTTAAGCTATGGATTTTGGAAAAAAAAATACAAGTCCGCGTATCGATTGGCGGGTTGGTGTGAAATGTTGTTGACCTTTGAGCTTATGCATTTTTCATTCTCAAGGGTTATTTTACCCTTTTTATGCGATTTTGTATATGTATAAGCGAGTCGTATGTATGTATATCTCATTAATAATAATGACCACTCGACGAGCATCCAGTAACTTGACCGCGTAATAATATCGAGCCCCGACGTTATTACGTTTTCGGCTTTTGCGCTCGTGATTTCGTATAATGGATTATTTACTGCAGAGCAAAAAATATCATTCCAAATTCTCAATTACGTATCGCGCGTCAAAGATACATCTTATATACGAATTAAAATGCGCTCGAGTCTCGCATTCATCACCTGGAGGAGCATTTACTAGCGAAGCTTACATTAATCAATCGCTCCTCGAGTGTACTCTCGAACGCGCCTTTTACGTGCTTTTTGAATTCACTTTCCGCGCGTTTATCATCTGTCTAACGCATATCGTACACTGCACTTCATTTATCGGGAAAAGGCATAGTGCGTAATTTTTCTCTTCGCAATGGCATATATTTTATGATCGAGCGATGCTATATATATATAATATATATTCTGTATATTGTCCCTCTTTCTCTATTCTCTCTTGTGGGCTTTCGATCGCTACACAATTATCACCTGACACAATTTTTCTTTCCAGACAATATACGTCAGACGAGATAGAGAGCGAGAGAGGTGGAGAAAAAAGTAACAATAAGCAGCGAAGAAAAGAAAAACGATGGCACGAAATGAGCTTACTCCACTGCGGCAGCGCTGCACATTTTCTCCTAAGGTTATATAAATTTTGCGCTCTAACGCTTTGGTTTCGAGGTCTGCCTATTCGACGTAGCAAACGTATACATTATACGCGTCGAGTCAAAAGACGCGCGCGCTTGGTATATATGCTCTGATTTTAAATTAAAATTATTCTCGCGAAACATTTTATTTCAATATCACGTGTCAGGGCGGCCGAGCTCTTGGGAAATATATAAAAGTCTCGCGTCGTACATTATAAAGTCGCTACGAGCTTGCGGTCGGCGCGCCAGCAGTCATCTGTGTAAAGTCTCTTTATTTATTTTTTTTTCACCCCACTTTTTACGAGCTGACACGAGTTCGCGCCATGGCACCATTCTCAACCATATTTATACTCGATAAAATGAGCGAAACAATACACGTCCTTTTCAGCTTTGTTTGGAAGTACGTATATACAGGGAAAGCAACTTGTCGATTGATCGATGCATTATACGATTGCCGAGTATGTGTGCACGTGCACAAAACTTACACGTACACACGGATATACATGTATATTGAATTTCAGTAAACCGCGTATAGGTATAATCATCGAAGACGTTTAATCCGGAAATTCAATCAAACCCCCGCGAGCAATCCATGTAATTCACTTGGCCCCGACAGACCCGTTGTATACAGGTATATAGAAAACGTATATACACATGCACGCGCTACAGCGAGGGGACGGCGAGCTTGTACAAGTATGCGCATTTCGACGAGATGTGCAGTTTACCCGCATCGACTGCGAAGACACGGCATACGCGCCAAGCCCTGTGTTACGATCTCTATAGCTTTAAAGCCAGTTGAGAATTATGAACCCAACATCGCCGACGCGTATATATATGTACACACGTAGGAATGAGCTTGGCCAACGACTAATTGACTAATTACTAAAAGCCTTCTATTTTCCTTTAGTACGTGCTGTTTACATGTAATTGCCCTGCTAAATTATGCGTGTGGGGGGTGCAGTTACATTTGTACATCTATACATATTTGATAATAACGAGTAATTGATCAAATTCGATTAATTTTTTAAATATTACCAAAGTTATCATTTGGATTTTTCGCGTTCGATCGTTGCCCGATAGCTAGACCTTCCTCCTGTCTATGTACAGTCGATTTTCCACGTTGTCAGGGTGAAAAATCTCGAGGCACTGGATTAATCTTCAAAGAGACCTTGTTGACTCTGTTTTTGTTCGGAAAAGATTAGCATTTTTAGTGTACTCGCACTTTGAAACGCGAATTGCAACACGTTTCCTTCGGATTTATCAAGTCTTTGATCGAGCGATCACTGAAGAAAGTAATTGCAGGCCCTACAATTAAAAGCAAAAAAGTTCATATACATTTAAATCATCACGATTTAATTTTATTGTCATGGTCTTTATCACCAACAGCTATTTATATCAAATTAATTGATATAAAAAGTACACAAGAGACAACTATAATGAGTCAATGAAAATTCATTTAGAAAGCCATCAAGTTGGAGTAAGAGGATACCATTTACAATTTACATTAACTACTCTGGTTGATCATATTTACTATATGACCTTGATGTTTGGTGATCATTTTTTAGCTTCATTTTACAAAATCTAAATACATGAATATAGAACTGTCTTACAATGTGTAGGGTAAAATAAAAAAAATTTGAAAAAATATTTGAAACCTGACTATTAGACAAGAAAGCAAATTTTTTATAAAATTATTTTACTTTATAAATTTTTAATTTCCAAACAATGCTTGAGAAAACATAACTCATTTGATCGAAATTAAAGTGCACAGAAATTGAAAATTAAACAAAAAAGTATTCATTTCCAACTCCCAAAAAATTTTTAAAAATCCATGAATTCATAACTAAAAAGTATGCAAACACGTACTCGATGAAAAATACACCACATCTAGTCAAAAAATGTACAGAGGTTTGGTTTAACAATTTTTTTGGAGCCTATGACAGAGCTTTCTCTGGGTGGAAGCAATTAATGATAAAAATGAATAAAAGCACGAATGAGCCTCATTTCAATGTAATTCTCTCATAATCATTGGTTAAGAAATAAACGAGTAGAGAACGATACATGCCAACTCTAATGCGAATCAAAGAGTGCTTGTATTCACAGTCATAGATGGCGAGAGTGCAGTACTGCATGAGAGTAAAATGTTCAACATTTCTAAATTCTGCAGCTTTACTCATTTATCTATACTGGCACGGACCCGTTGCGTTTCGAGAATGAGCATGTATAGAATGTACGTATGTAGATGTTCGGTGTACATTGTACACATAAGCGTCTCGCGGTAATGGTACGACTTATCCTGTAAGGTAAATAATAAACGTTGAAATTCGGCATGCAAATTCAAAGATTAATATTTGACGACAAACACGGAGCGCGTCGCGTTTACAGCGTCGTCGGATTCTGCGCAGCGCGTCGATTCTTCCGAAGCTTTCGGGCGCAGCTCGTGAGCAACGGTATACAAGTGTAAATACGATATTTTCGTACGTATAGGTACGTATGCTCGATGCGTGCAGACGTTGCCGCATGCATACGCGTAATGTATTACGAGTGAAGCGCATGGGCGCGTGTTAACACGTGTAACTAGGCGCGAATGCAATTATCGATTGATCAACTCTCAACTTGTACGCGCGCGCCCGTTTACCTTTGTGAGCTTCGCGTCGATGCCCCGTCACATATATGGGCACATATTACAAATGATTCGAGCGCGTCGTGTGCTCGAGATTTCCTCGGAGCACGTAGAGGCTAGTTATATACGTGTTATCATCGTGCAGACTGCTACCGCACGAATAGTCGCTGTGCTATTTGCGCTCTCTCTCTCTCTCTTTCTGCTTCTCAATCTTTGTCTATCCGGCATGTAACCTACTGAACGAGTTTACAGCGCTGTACTATTTTGCTATGCTCTCTGGGCTGCCACTGCTTTTCGACTATTATACACGTCCTACGCGACGTGTATGCGATGGGATCGTCAGCCGTTCTTCGAGCTGCAGCGTGTCATCGAGCTGCGAGTGTGCGCGCGAATTCGCTACACGGATTCTGCTGCAGCATATTTGTCGGATATCACGCGCCAGCGGGAGAAGCAAAGAGAGATACGACGGAGACACATCTGCGATGCATTTTAATCGAGAACACGATCGGATCAGTTGAAAGGAGATGAAAAAAAAAAATACGCATACGATGATTCAGGTCGGATTAGATTTCAAGGATTTTTTGAGTAATCATGCCAGATTGCTCCTGAGAAGTAACAGTTAGTGAGTACGAAATTGTTAACACCTTTGAGTCAGAAATTGAAAGCATAAGTTCTCGGAGATACAAATTGGAATCAATAAATATGACAAAATAATTGACTAACTGGGATGAAAAAAATACCGTATTTTTAAAATTTACTTTTTAAAACATTAATATTCAATATGTGAAATTTATAAAAAAACGCACCTATCAATGTAGTACGATGTACGTGTTACACCGACGAGTTTGATCGGTAGCAAAGTCAGCAATTTTTTGGAATACGAAATTTGTTTTGTAAAAATATATATTGGCTAAAACTTTCAATTTCATCTTAACCGCGTTTTCTTATATTTATTACACTTAAAGTAAATAAAATCGTGAAACACTATCAAGAAAAACAAATGCTGCGGAATTGATAAAGGTCACAAAAGCGGAAATGCGACTAAACGCCTCGGATATTTTATTTACGTATACCTGGTATTTTTAAAAGATTCCTCAGTTCTCTTTCAGTTCAACGTATATAAAATGCATTCATTTAGCAATTTCTCAATGGATCGAGATATTAATCTTTACTCTTATGAATGGCCGCGCCATTTACTAGTAAATGCAAGTTTACGTTATTGCATAATAATCGTATTTTCACAACGATTAGCTATGTTTTTTTCTACTCTGTGCGATCTTTATAAGTTATCGCTCAAATTCCATGAGCTAATAGAGAAAAAATGTCTCGTTCATAGATCGACGCGATAAACACAAATAAAGTAGAAAAATAAGGAAATGGATAGATTTTTTGAAATATTATACTCGCTTGCTCATCCTCCGTGCGTCACGAAGCTCGCTAAACTGGAGATGGAGAGGAAGGGAAGGAGACACATATTCAGTTCATAATACGCATGTAAACGCATAATACGAAATAGGATAAAGTCTGGTAGCCGCAGCGCATTAACCTCAAGCTTTGGTGCGTAACTCTCGGCCGAGTCGGGAAACGACGAAAATTCACCCACACAGAGCGCAGCCACAAAATCAATCCTCATATCCATAACCAAAATTTGATATATTACGCTTTGAAAGCTTTAGCCAGGCGTAAAAATAATCCTAGCCAATTTTCGCTTTTATTATACTGTAATTATAAAAATAAACGAGAAAAATAATGTTTTAAATAATAACGAAGGATCAATCACGATTTTAAATATCACTGTCCCTCGGAGATAAAAAGCTGTAATCTACATAATAACTTCTATTCAGTTTCATATCTATAATAGATATCTTATTCCATACAAATAAATGTATGTACATTCATGCCGTTGTGTGAAGTATATGTATAACATTTTAATACTAAGATTAACTATGGATGATGTATAGAAAGATACGAAAAGCTGAAAAAAGCTCGCGAGAATGTCGATGTGGATGTTGCAGCGAAGGCCGTCTCCTCTTTCACCTGTCATGTAGCACTAGAGGTACTTACACGTGCTCGAACTTAAACTTGATTCTCGTCATCTCTGCTTTCTGCGCGCGACTATGTGTGTGTGTGTACACAGGCAAGGTTGAGGATGTAGCCTAGTCCGTTCGTCGCTTAATATGCGCATATCGCGCGCGCTCGAACGTCGTGTGTACACATAAATTTTAGACACGATAGTAATCATTGTTCCAAATTAATGCTCCCTTTGAAGCTTTTTTGAATATAACACGTTGAGGAGCTAGTGAGTAGGTGAAGCAGAATATTGAAAGGTTCTTGGCATATTACATAAACTGCACGATACGAATTTACACGATAACGCGAATTGTCTTTTAGCCCAGCGAACTCGTACAGCACATAACAGCATATTTTTTGCGATTCTTGAACGATTATATACGGCGTTGCAGATATATCATATGCGCACGCTTTGCACGAATGCGGTCAATGCCACATACTTGGTACGGAAAATCAACGAAACGGCTGGATCGGCGGAAACGAAAATCCACCGAGTTTATCGCACGTGCAAGTATATATACTCGATGCCGCGAAAGGCAGGCCTAAAGAAAGAGACAATTTTTCGACATTTCCAGTTTGCAAGCCCATAGAGCAGACGCTTGATTTTTTATCATACGAATAAAGAGGCAAAAAATAACACTCGTATGATAAACGACATTGGCTTTAGAGAAAACGAGAGAGAGAGTGAGCGAAATCGATGGAAATTGGGGTTGTCGGAGAAAAGTTCTCCTTCATCTATCTCTCTTGCTCTCGTTCATGACGTACTAAATACAATACATCTATATATAAATTTTATATACACATATATACATGTACATATATATATATATATTACGCGTATAGAATAGAAGGAGAGAAGGAAAGAAAGAAAAGAACATCGCTTGTCGTGGCTGAAAATAGCACTTGCCGCCGCGCTATACCGCCGTACGAGTTTGTTTCGAGCCTTCGATCTATGTGCGCGCGCGTATACAGCACTAGGCTCACGAGCACATGAACGCAGGCGCAACACGTTATAAACATGCAACGACCGAGCCGAGTTCTGCACGTCCGTACGTTAGCGTGTACATTATAAATCGCTTTAAAAGCTGATCTTTCAAATTTTCGAATAAAGTCGAGCTCAAAGCATCGTTGAAAAATTACTTGGCCGGAGAAACTTTAGCCGAGCTTTTTTTTTATCTATTTCATTTGCATGATCTACAGTTCGACGCGCGAGCTTTTGTGTGCGCCAAAGCGATAAACGATACTTTCCTCGTTATTCGCCACGCAACCGTGTGGCATTTCTTTCTTCCTTTTTGTTTTTCAACGACGTTTTTGTATAATATGGGCGCAGTCAAAGAGAGAGGCATATTTGTAAAATTTCTACGATGAAACATGCGATCTTCATGAATGAGGAAAAAAGCTTGTTAACAAGCTCTAAGCTCCATCGCGCGAAACACACACTACAACTACTTCATTCTTTTATATCATCGGATTTTATGACTGTCAAAGGGCTTCACGCGTTTGCTGCAGCCGTTGCGAGCGCGAGTTATGTGTATATGGCACGAATCGTATATACGATGTCTCTTGCTCTATCTTTACTTCTCTCTTTTGCCTCCGCGCATCGCATCGTGAGTCACGTCGAGCAGTATAAAATTGACGCGCGCGAGCTGCACTTTTGTGTTTATGCACTCGTATACGCGTGTACGCGTGCGTACAGGAGCGGGGCGTCGCTTCCGATTCATACACCATACAGACATCAAGTCTCGTATCGTGTAGATGCACAAGCGAAATTCAGTTTTGGACTTGAATATTCATCCGATTTCGTATGCATCCCACGAGTCCGAGTTTATGGTCAATATATCTGGCCAGTGTTCGCGAAAGAATAGCCGTTGCGATCGCGTTACGCGTGTTTTGAAATAATACTTTTACGAGGCGTACAAAGAGAAACAGTTTTTACTCTCTCGTAAAGATGGAAAATGATCGCGTTCGGAGAGCGAGCTGCTTTTGACCAATAAATAATTTCCCCGTGCGCGCTCGCAAGATTTTGAAGGATATCTTTATTTTCCACTTTCCTCGCCGTCTCGCGCAAGCTCGTGAAATTAATAGACAGCCAGCTCGTCGCTCTTCCACACGCGTACTATTTCACTTTATCGAGGTTCAACGTTTCGTTTTGCTTTTTCATCTGGAGCGTCGAGTCGAAGTCACGGCAGAGCTCTTGGATTTGGGCCAGCATTTCAACTACTTCGTTTCTGATAATAAGAAGCAATGTTTCATACCTCTTATGCCATTGAGCGATACATATGCCATTTTTACAATTCGCCGCGCTGGATGCATCATCGATGCAATTTACTCGCGTGCCGCGCGCGCTGATGCACTCGCCGCTCGCGGTACATTGCGTGCTGAAACATCCGATCGATTTCGCGATCTCGTAAGACGCTCTACGGTCGGTGATATTTTTTTTTCTACGATCGTTAATTGTATTGCGAACCTATTATGTTTATTATTAATCATCGCGTTGGCTCTTCGCACTCGAGATTAATCAACTGAAACGCATCGAAAAGACTATTTGTTTTCAATCGCGCGCGCTCGTTACGCAATCAATGCAACTAATAATTCATCGCGACGCGCATCGTTTATTCAATGGCGCAACGTTATTGATCATAGGATAATGTCGATGAAATAATGAGTTACGTAGAATTTCGAATTGCGTTCGTAGCTTATTTTTCACCGAGAATAAAAAAATTAACGCTCGAATCAATTTTTTCAAACGTTGATAACTAACGACTAAAAAAATATACTTCCCGATCCCGACTTTCTCGTTTACTTTGCGCAGCTGCGCGCGAGAGCAGTGCAAGCACACCGGCGCTCTCGCGGGTCAGAAAAATTTCGCCATCGTCGTAATTTGTTTTTTCTTGTCTCTTCATTGTTATCGGAGAACGCGAGCGCGTATAGAAATCGGAATGGAAAAAATTGCGTTCAGCGCGACCGAATCAATAACCATAATGGGCATACATATACATAAAAGCGGAAGAGACGTTTCCTTATCAACGTTCGTGAGGAGAGAATAATCTGCCTAGTTCGAGGTGAACGCTTCGTTTTGAGGGGAATTTTCGCTTTTTCCTGGGCGTTTACTCTCGCACAAGTACACGGAATCAAAAACAGCACGCGCAGGGAGTTGTTTTACGATGAATCTTGTAATTGCACAAATGTAGAACGAGTGCAGAAATGCGAATGAAATAAGAAAAATAGATTGAAATTTTACTCGATGCATTCGTTGCGCGCGCCGTTCAATCGGCGCCTACTCCACTCTACGCGAGAGGGAGAAAATATAATCTTTTGTTGCGCTGATTTGTGTTGGAGAAAAATGAAAAATGAGAAATTATTTATGCTTAACGCAATGCATATAGGGTCAAGAGCTACATAATTTACCGCGTAACCTACAACCATTAACCGGATATAGCTCTGCTATATACGTACTCCGCATATACATATACTGTATCACATAAAGCGTCGATGCTTGGTTCGTTCCACATTATGTTCGCTCAGCTATTCAATATTATCCACTATATACACAGCGTAGAATATGTACGTATATAGGCATAAGTAGCAGCAGCAGCAGCAGCAGCAGCAATCGCCATAGTCGGTGAATATTTCTCAATTATCGATTTCCTCGTGTGGTACATGCAAGCATGCACAATACACACACGAAGGCGATACTCGCCAAATCCTTTATGATACAGCATCCATTTTTCGACTCCATATCGTGCGAGTGTTTGTAAGGTAAATGAGATTGACAATGCCGTTCTCGCATGGGCTACTTACAGCATCGATATATAAATAAGCACTCGTCGACGTCGAAATAGACGGTAAAATAATTTCAGTCCAGCGAAGATTAAAGCTGCGTAACTCGACTCGACGCAAATGAGAAATTCATCTATAAAAATCGCGCAAGACGTTATCAGCTTCTATGCATTAACGCTGTGCAGCCCCCGCGTCGCCAAAGTGCAAAGCGCTATTATATATACCTACACGATGATCGTCGTTTTACGTAACGAAGCCGTATACACGCGCGCGCGCGCGCGTGTGTGTGTGTGTGTGTGTGCCCAAGAGTTTCCTTAGCACGCGCGAAATTGCCAAGTTTAAAAGTTTAAGTAAGTTCAGTCCGGCCGCTCGGATTAGCCTGCGGCTCGGATGCAGAGCTTTGAGGTAAAAAAAAAAAAGAAATTATATGAGCGCGCTCATCGCATTTTAGAAGGTGCACGGGCGGATGATGTTTTATTATGCTCTACTTAGGATGTGTATTATATGAATGTTTTGGAAACTTATCCTCGAGCTAGGCGCGTTGTGTCGGCTAGCTGCGTCCGAGGCAAAGGCGAGCTTTCGCGCGCGAGCAAGGAAAACTTTATCAAACTAGCCGTTGATATATACATAAATTTTGCAAAGTGTTTGCTCCATACAATATATTAATATAACAAGCATCTTGTAGCCTCTTTGGCCCGCAACACTGTATAATATATCGAAAAGCAAAACCATTGAATTATCCTATAAGTATCGATTAATGGAAGCGAGGTGAGGCACATATACCTAGCTGAGCTCTCGTTGCTGCGGTGGTATATGCTGTTGCGGTGCGCGCGATATGAAACAAAATGGATTTCTCTCTGAGCCGCGCATCCTCATATTCTCTCTCTTTCTCTATCACTGGTTGCGGCGAAAGCTTCTCTTTCTCTCTCTCTCTCTCTCTGTCTCTCGCTCTCTTTCCGCCTATATACGCTATGCGGACTCAAGCATCGTTAATCCGATTAAACTTACTGCGATACAGTAATGCGATCTATTGGGTTGTACGAGGGAGAGAGAAAGAGAGAGAGAGAGTGAGGGAAAAGTTACCAGTACACTGCATATATAATCTGCCCTCTAAAATATTTAGTATTGCCCACATCAGAGTAGCTGCATAAACTACTTGCGCCTACCTATTTGCGCTCTATTAAACATCAAAGTAATATAAAAATCGGAAAGACGACGAGCAACGTTCTCGAATTCGCTTGCAAATGCTAGGCTGGATTTTTTGTTGTTGTATTCCGCTATCAAATATATAGATGTGATTACGTGGTTTTCGATGCTCGTACTCATTGTAACCGCAAATCAAAAGTGGTCACGGTGCGCCCTTTCGAGTTTCCAAGTCATATTTATAAATGGCTATTCCGAAGTAACATGATCAAAGGAAAGCCTTTTGCCACGATGCATCTACAACTTCTGGCATACATCGGACGCAGTTTTTCCTGCCTAAAGTCAATCCTCTGTATGACGAACTGACGCGCGCGAGTATTGGCAAAGTGAAATTTTCATCTCGCTCTATATACAAGCAGCGGCGACTCGACGAATTACAGCGAACGAGCCGACAATCGAAGCGTCAAAGTAACTTCGTCAAAGTGTATAAATTATTATCACGGAGCGCGGCTTTAATCGTGTACGCGCGAGGTTCAGTTTTTCGAACCTCATCGAAATGCTCAGTTTCCATTGATCAAAAGAGCTCGGATAGAGAAACTAGTATAGGCAGGCAGAGTCTCACTTTGTAGCAGGGGCGTTCCGCTGGCGCATATCTTCTTCATGTCTCTTGGCTCTCTATATATGCTCGGTCGTCGCTTCAAGAGCTCGCGCGCGCGTTTCCCGAATAATTTTGCGCGCGTGCACCGCCCCACGTATGCGCGGCGTCGAGAGCATAAATATGAGATATCGTGCCTCGTGTACACTCGCGCGCACGGCTCCCATATATACGTGTGTAAAGTAATTTTGCGAGCTGCAGTGCGAAAGCTCGCTATATCAAATTCTCTATATGCGCGCCCACAGCGCCGCGTATATCCTATCACGAGCTCTATATCGCATGCAAGATTCATATAATACATGGGCTGCCTAGCGTATATGTATGTATATTTAAAAGACGTTTAGATAATTAACCTCGCAGCGATGTGTCGCGCATTTTAGTGCTCGGGCGTACGCTCTAAAAAGAGGCTATTAGCGATCGTAATAATGAGCGTTATGTATGCGCCGAATGAGCGGCTACCTCGAGTCGAGAGAAATTCGGCCGGCCGTTTAGCCGACATTATTTCCACTCCCTAACGAGCTATAACGATTATTTGTATTGATATTTTTAAATAAGGTAAAATGTGTGTGTGTGTATGGGTGTTGGCTATCGATATCGACTATGACTAAACTCTGTATAGACTAAACTCTATATAATAGCAACGGTCACCGCGTCTAGCTCATGCCTCTGCTTCGATTTTAATTCAAAACAAGTCCAAGAGCTTATAGAGTCGCTTTTCTTTTTTTATTATTAATAAACGAGGCCATGTTTAAAAGAAGCTGAACGCGAACGCGTGAATTATTGCTCATATAGGTAGGTAAGTTTACGATTATTTTTATATAATGTACCTGTATACATTGTCCATACAGTCTTGCGCGCGCGCACACACACACACACACACACACACATACACAAGAAAAAAAGAGAGAGGACGTTACATTGTGCAGAGATAAACAGAGAGAGAAAGAGAGAGAGAGAGAAAAAAAAGTTTCTCTCTCGTATAAAATCGTAACCCTGTTTTGAGCCACGCGCAGCACGTCTGTGTCCGTGTGCATATACGTGTATACACACGGGAGGAGCGAAGCAGCGGCGATGTCGCAGCCTGGCGCGAACCTTGGCACAGTTGCCTTGTCGTCGTCATCGTCGTCGTACGCCGCGTACACGAACCGCGTCGGACATTCGGTACAGAAGTTCGTGACGAGCCTAACTAAGGGTTAATAAAACTTATGATCTAAAATATTAAGCGAAATAACCCGAAAATTGATGAAAGCTTCATTGGTGTAGCAATCAGCCGTGATTTTCGCAGCTCAACTGCACTAGGTGGCGAATAAATAAAATTTAACTTTTTCGTTGAACCAACATAGAATTCGGCTGGATTAGCCATTCGTCTGTGTTTCCCATTTTTGATAGCTCAACGGCATTTCAATTTTAATTGCGTTCGACGGATATTCGGTTTATCGGGTCACTCGATAATGTTTTGACCCTTCACCTATTGCCGAAAACAATCGAAAAATGTCCTAAACAACAAAAACCCATTCCAACATTTATTTTCACTATAGTATTGTGGCATGCACAAAATTTTTCCGAAAATAAATTTTCAACGAAAAAAAGTTGCACGGAAAATTTAATTTGTTTTGAACAATTTTTCTTTATTCTTAAATATAAATTGTTAAAAAGAAACTATATAGGCTCAAGTTAAACCCGAGTACAAAGAGTGACAGATGGGACGTTGTTTGCTTGAAAATTGAATGGCTTTACAATAGGTCATTTGATTAGCAAACTCGATCTAGTCGCTACAATGTTAATTTGGTGTAATTTTGTTGTACGCTCGAGTTGAATTTTGCACACAGTCGTTGTTCGGCGAACTCGCATATACCATTGGCGCAAGCCGATTGTTTTTTTTTTTTTTTTTTTTAATTAAATTGATTGAGCTGCGAAACAATCTGTGCATGCGCAAGCACAACTCGTTCGAATTTTGGTCGCGTAGACAAATAAATACCTAAGGTAAACCGGGTATAAGTACATATATTCGTAAAATATAAAGAAAAAAGTACATATGACTCGGTTGCTTCGACGCTCAAACATTTTCAAAAGAAACCCCGACGGTGCAGCTAATTTCTAGGGCAGACTTGGACACTAGCAGAATGTGTGCATGTGTACATGTATAGGTGCATGCAGCAGTTGCAATGGTTCAGTGTAATGAAGTGAAGCCCTGATCGGTAATATAGTCTATGTATATAAGCGCGCATCACGCCCACAGCCGCGTGCAACTTTTCCGATACATAAAACGTGCAGTATTGGCTAATATACGCGCTGCACTCCGCAAAACAGTTCCGAGTCCGAGACTTTATGATCTTAATAAGATTTCGTCGTGGCACGTGCAAATGGACACCTTCATTTTCGCAATATTGTATCTGCAATACAGGATAGTTTTTTCAAAAAAATATATTCAATGGACATCTTGAAAAGTACATTTGAAAATTTCCCGATGGCAAACATGATTATTTTACACACACATTTTACGTGTAAACTCGAACAACGCTTTGCAAAGTTTCACGGAACTAATCATTTGTACATTCTGAGTTTACGCTTGTCGTGTTCTGGATTAGAAACTAGCCAATGGATTCAATGTTTTAGTAGTAGTTTTCTCAAAGCGGTTTACGCAAGTAGTTTATGCAAAAACAGTAAAAGGAGTAAAACAGTGAAAAGAGTGACGTAATAAATACAAGTTTTCGTATTTATCATGCATCGGTGACAACATGAAAAGAAAAGGAGTTCAAAATAACAAAATAGTCAAAGATTTAAAAAATATATATTGTCTTCAAGTTTAAGAAATAGAAAACCAAAAATCCAAAAATTCGTTAATGCATAAAAAACGTTTATATCAATTTCCGTGCATAGAATCGAAGTTTTATTGCTTATTAGATAATCTGAATTCAAACAGAGTCAATATCCACTTAAAATGTGACAAAACGCGCGCAAGTCTTACGCGTGAAATTTCGGCGCAATGGTCCAGAATTGCATGTCAAACGTGCATCAAATTGTGAAATATATCCGGTAAATTCACACGTCCGATTCTGACTCTGCATCTATTAGAAAAGTAAATTTAACGTATATACGGTCGTCTCTGTATTGAGATTTAGGCAATAATAACAATAGCATAAGGTGCGCTATCGAGAGAGAAAAAGAGTCCCTAACACGCTGGATTCACATTTACAACAGTTGCAAGATTGAAGTCGAGTATGAACGAGGTGTTTTCTACAAACGATGAAAATGTATTGCGCGCAATAGGCGAGAGTATTTATCGAATAGGCGCACGCGTGCAGCTGTTGATTTAGCGATGGCATTTTTATTTTACGACTTAGTTTTCTGTAATCGTTAGTCGAAGCTCGTAAAATTTTACAAGCCAAGAAGCGCTAAACTATCTTTACGATCTTCAAAGCGACAATAGTATTGGAGTATGCGCAGCTTGCATTTGTCCCGCACCGGATGATTCGTCCTTCGATCGTGCGTCTTTTTATTTTTTTTAGTGAACGATCTTGACTTATATGTGTTGCAAAATATATGTGGACGATTTTCTGGGGAATCGAACGGCTGAAGAATTGTTTTTCTGTTGGTATGAAAAACTTGTTTATCATAAATGTCCGAAAATTTTTGTAGAATTTCCGTGACTGTCAATTATTATTTTTTTTTTAAATTCCGAAAAAAGTTTAGAATTTTTTATGAATATTTTGGTAATGAAAGTTCAGATCAAAACGATTAGATTTTGAATGTTTTGGGGGGATGGACTTTAGGACTTTGAAAAAAAATGATAAACGGTCTCCAAAATTTTAATGAATTTTAGGGACAGATATATAAAATTCAAAACAAGTTTTATTATACCAGCAGAAAAAAAAATTATATGATTTTACAGAGAGTCGGCCATATATTTTTATATAAATATTGAGAGACATGCGAGGTGATGCAACTCAAATTTAACATATTTATCGTGGAATCGAACAGCTTATTTTATATACATTTGCTTCGATGCTTAAGTTTTTGGACACTTATTTTTACGTCATAGATCGTCGCCGTCCCTGACAAGATTCGAAAATGAGAATACCTAAAATGCCGAAACATCGCATTATCGCGCTGCAGTTTGTTTTCGTTGAATGTAAATTAATTCTGGCTGCGTTCGCTTTTACGATTTTTCTACGATACACCTGTAATGTTTTCTGTCTCAGAGTCAAAAGGCTAAAAATAATCTCAAATATGAATGGTATTGTCGGCTAAGTTTGACGCGACGACGTATATATTTATTTTTAACTTTTCTCACTGTATACGTACAAGCCTATAAATTCAATAATCATGTTATTAGCGCTTAGAAAAGAATTTGAAAACATCAATCATCATCGTCATGGACTAATTATCAAGTTTGAAACTTGGACTTATCAGCTGTTTGATGCGCGTCGCGAACTCGCTTCTGCACTCAACGTATACGCAAACAAACTTACGCAAAACTATATACGTAAATGATATTTATTTCATTTATCGACTCGATATTTATACTTGCAGTAACGTCAGCGAGATTCGACGCGCTGCATAATTGTCAACGATATAGCTCCACACACAAACAAAAATTTGCTCGAATTGACACGAAACGTAAATAAAAAAAGAGAGAGAGAGAAAAGAAGCCAGTTTTTCTTGTCTGAGTAACGATTGGTTTCGAGGAAAATTCAGTGGTTGAATAAACGGTGGGATTTGAGTGTTTTTTAAGTTTTTTGATACGTCGATAAAAGACTGCCAAAAGCTTGGATCTGATTATAACGCAGAGACCTGTTTCAAGCAATCAAGTATACAAATTAAGCAAAAAGTGTCAGGCACGCAAAGTAACAGGTAGGAATAAGGAAGAGAGAACGATATAGATAGTAAAAAAATTCATCAATTCGCGCGTCAGTACATAAATCCGCTGAAGTTTTCTAGAAAGAACAGCAGCAGAAAAAAGAAGAAGCTGAAATAGCAGACGAATGTGTTCGCATCGAAAAGGCACGCATCGTCGTAATCGTCGTCGTCGTCGTCATATCGCTATATATCAACTCGAGAGAGCTGTACCTCTAGCTTCAAGGTCGCGTCACTAAACTACTCGCCCACATCGCGATGATGTGCTACTGTCGATTGTTACATGCTATTTATCCATTGTCAGTCAGTCTGCTATGTCTATATGGCCGGATCTCTATGAAATCGAATGGGCAAACATTTTTTTCTTCTGCTGGCATGAAAGACTTGTTGTTTTTTATGTCATGCACGATTCCAACATTTTATTCGATTTTCAGAACCGTTTTAGCATCTTTTTCAGAGGCCCGAAGCTGGCATTATTTTCGAAATTTATGCTTATTATTTTAATGCAAATAAAATAAGAAAATATTAACAAGCTGTTACATTTTTCGTCTCACGTAACAATGGTCTTTGGAACATTTGTGTATTTGCATGAATGTAAAAGAAGAGCAGTTGAGATACAAGTCACCCTAACTTTTAAAATTATTCTATACTCCACAAAAAAACTTTTACGACCCGTTTATTTATGTCTTAAATTATACAATTTTCTCCCAAAATTTCATTTTTTAATAAACCGATTACAGACGACAAAAAAATTCTTCGATCAGAACCGACAATTAACATAGGGATTGACAAATTTAAAATTAATAATTCAAACAACATTTCGAAAAGAAAGGTACCATACCCACGAATCCATAGGGATTTTCCAAAAGACATTGAAAAAAATGACGTACTTGAGAAACAAATTATCGAAAATGACTCCATTTGTTCATTATTATATTTAGACAAACTTATTTTCTTTGGCCCAATTGAGATGGATTTGTGCGTGAAGTATGTTTAAAAGTAAAACGAGACAAGGTTCGTCGTAAGAGTATTCCAATATGAATTGCGTCCGCCATGCATAAAAAATTGATTTCGAGAATAAAGCGTTTGAAGTTTTAACTCCCACTGGGCGCCGTAAACGTAATTACGCTTAATTCTAATTTTGACTGCCTTTTATATAGAATTAGAATTTTTCAATAAAATTTTAGGAGCTCATTCTTGAACGTAGAGAAACAGTTGGAATATGTACAAAATTAAATATTTACAAATTTTTTGAGAGTGCAAACGGAAAATTGTACCTTAGGCTTTAATGTAAGATATAAAATGTGGATAATGAGATATATACTAAAAAAATAGGAATAATCACATTTTTAGAAGCATTAGGCAACGGGCTTTGCACTATTCTTTTTTTAAGATTTTGAAAAAAAATCTCCGCGTGATATCTTGCACGGATATGGTCGTTTATTATTACGTTTGTGCATATAATGCAAGTTTCGAAATTACACAATAATTAAAAGCTTACACCTCGATAAGGCATTATCATACGTTACGTACGGTTTACGACTTTTTTTGCGCTCAGTTTATTGCACGCAGAGCTAATCCGAGAACAATAACTGCGTACTGATATAACAAACTTTAAGAAACGATCTCAAGGTCGTAAGTATATCTGTCGCATCGAGAAGAAGAAAAAGCCATGTAATTTTTATCCGTGCTTTCATTATTTTCAGGGTCAAAAAAAGAGGTAAGTCACGTGTATATACGCTTTTCGAGACATGAGAAATAACTTTTGCAAAGAAATAATTGGACCGATCTACAATGATGCAAGCAATTGAAGAGCGATGCGTGTCAAGAGTGTCGCTCTCGCGCCCAGATCAACTTTCCATGAAAAATTCCCACTTTGAACGAATTAATAACGAGCGCGTTTATACGCGATAAGAAGAATTTGCGCATACACATAATATGCCGCAGTGGCTGGCATTTCAATGCGTACGCATTAAAATGCACTTGATTAATGCAATCACGTACACTCTTCTGCCGCGATGGCGCGAACGCTCGTTATTATGCGAATTTGAATATAAATGGAAAAAGTGTTGAATAATAAAAAATAAAAATAAAAAATAGACAGAATACAGCTGACTTTGCAGTCGAGCCCGCGCACGCCATGTATTTATTTTTCTCCTCTACCCGCGAACCGAATCGTCAAGGTGCTGTTCGAGATTCGCAAGTTGCGGAATCATATCATTAATACCCTTTTAGCGTTCGATTAAGTGCAAAAAGGTGAATAAGCGAGATGGAGTGTACGTGGATTACGAGAGAGAGGGAGGGGAAAAAGAGGAGGGACAATAAACGAGATCGGAAATGCATTCGCGCGAAGTTTACCGCGCGCGCAGAGTGAGAGAGGCGACAAAAGCGAGAAATGCAGCGGCGCGAGCTGCGCAGCTTTAGAAAAATTCATAAAGCCACGATGAATAATGCAATTGGCGCGAAATTACGCTCGAAGCGAAAGAAAGAGAAACGTTTCGGGATTCGCGTCGCATTGCTACACAGCTTCTTGCATGCGCTTTGACAGCTATGCTAAGAAGCGAAGTCTATACTCTTTACGCGCGGCAGCAGCAGCAGCTCGAATAAACAGACGTCTCACGTTTTTTTTGTGCGCGCGTTATATAGCGTCTGCGAGCAGGTTTCTCGTTTACGAATTTTTTCCTCTTCAAAAGCACGTGAATGATTAAACGACTCGGAAATACGATCTCGACTGCTCTCAAAATCATATTATTCATTTTATTTTTTTGTTCCATCTCTTAAGAGCGCCAGCAATGCAGCTTATTATTCGATATAGCCGAGGCGCAGCTGAATTTGAAAACGTGCGCGCCTCGATGCACGCGACGACGCGATATAGAAAATGAAAAAGTATATATTATCTCGTTTGACTAAACGACGAAAAAATGTCACAACAAATTGGTTTTATTTCTTTTTCTTCTCGCTTTTTAATCGATGAAATACACGTTCGCGACGCGGAGGAATCTCTCGGCCTTGGCATATTATGATAATACTCGAGAACGTACAATAAATAAAAATAAAAAATGTGTGTGTGTGTGTGTGTGTGTTTTTTTTTTAGTATAACAGATTGGTACAGAGAGAGGCTCTTGAATCTGCGTACAGGCCGTAAGCAGCGGCTCGCTTTTCTCGGCTTGCGCCGATCGAAAATCGATATTTGAAATTAATAAAAATAGCGTGTAACTTACAGGGTTATGAGCAAAGAGCTTATCCGCATATAGACGTATGCATGCATTGTGCATACGTGTGATATGCAGCGGCAGCACACGACATCGTATGTATACCATGCCGCGCATTATCTATTTATGAAAATTGTACATTGATAATGTGTGCGAAGTCGGTGCAAGAGAGAGAGAGAGAGAGAGAGAGAGAGAGAGAGAGAAATTAGATAGAGATAGATGCTGCGTCTTTTATTATGTTGATGAAAATGGAGCACGGCGTGTTCTCGCTATTTTTATGTGCAATATAATACATAATATCAAGCCCCGCACTCGTCGCTGCGACTCGCTTCGATTCCATGACCGCGCACTGTGCAATAATAGCGCGCGGCGGCAGCGGACCCAGAAAGAGAGCGTAAACAATTTTTGCCCAGGAAATTCAGCGCCTTTTCGATCGAGCTCAATGATTCGATTGCAAAGCTGTTACGGGAGTAATTGCACGAGCTTCATCTCGTAAGCGCCAATCAGTGTGCCAAGATGAAAATCGACGATTCCGAAGCTTTTCAAGATTCCGCGGTAGAACGCGAGAGGGGGGAAAAAAATCGGAGATGCGATTTTTAAGATGGACGTGGATTCGAGCGAAGGTTTTTTCATCTTCTCTCGCTATTGGCCATATCCGTGCACAGTTTTATACAGCGGCTAAATCCGTGGGTATGTGTGAGCGGGTGTACCTATAACACGCAAGAGCACATGGGCTATATGTTACAAACCGCAAGCTCGAAACTTTCGGATTCTCTAGGCAAATCGATTATCGACGCTCAACGAGGTACAATATTTATGTGTGTGTGTGTGTGTGTGTGTGTGTGTGTGTGTAAGGGTGGTTTTATAAAATATTCTCACGTGTTGGCTATGCAGGCATATATAGCTATACGCGATATATAGGTAGTAAGCGCATGCATGTACATATAGAGGAACATTCAACAGTCTGCTGCTGCTGCTGCTGCTGCTGCTGCTACTGCCTGGCGTCGTCGCAAGCTCGAGTCGCCCGTTTTGCCCCCGTTCGGCAAGTTGCGCGGGAGAGACCTCCCACTATTCGCCAGTCTCTATGCACACAGTCAAGAGAGACCAGCGCGACTCACGTACACGTAAAAGTTGAGCGTAGCGAGACAAAGGCGAGAGGAGGGTGCATTGGGAGGGTAGTAAAACCTAACCCCTAAAACCGAGGTGCCTCCGTACTCGGTGCTTTGGCTTCGAGGCACTGCCGTGGGACCAAAACACGGAAAAATACCGAGATAAACGTCGAGTCGCCAGCTAGCAGACGAATTTGTCAAATTTTTTTTTCCCTCTTCGAGCAATCGTTACGCGTTAAGGCATATATTTAGGTCGTACACTCACCAGATAAAGTCCTTGCAGTGGCTGCAAAAGGTCGGCTGTCGGAAGAACCTCGGCATGAACTTGTGATTCTTGACGATGTAAACATTTTTCTTCTTGAGGGCGCCCTTGCGGCCGCGCAGCTTCTTGGCGAAGGCGGTGGTCGCGTCGGTCGGCCCGAGCGAGTCCTCCTGGCTGTTCTCCTCGTTCTCGGCCATCCTCGTCGTCTACTTCTCGCCGTCCGAGTCAAAAATCTCTGCCGAGCTGTCCGCGACGAACGACGAAAGTTCTACGCAGGGAGAGAAACACACTGCTGATCCCCCGCGCGCGCACACAAACACACTGTCACTGGCCTATCTCTAATAGTCAATAAGTCAGACTGGTCGTGTATATGTAAGCGCTACGTATCTCGTTCCGAATTATTTTTCATCGACTGACGCCGCCGCGGCACATTAGCTATTGTACATCGACGACGACGACGAGTCGCGGACGTAGTGGCCCTGCACGCACATAAATGCACATACTCACACTGTCACACGTGCTCCTCTTGCAGTTTCTCTCTCTCTCTCTCTAGCGTCGCTCTCGGCACTCGAGCTGCAGCAAGATCAAGAGCAGCGCGCTCGACTTGGCCAACAATCTCCTATCTATATATAGCTATTGTAAGAGATATCCACACATTCGCGCTAAGTCGTTTGAATTTTCGAAATCAACAAACGGCCTATTACATGTATGAGCCGACGGGTCAGAACTCCGAACGCCGACTGCTCCGATTTTCAGTAGTTGTTGTCGTCGTCGTTGTTGTTGTTGTTGTTGTTGTTGTTGTTGTTTTAGTCGTGATCGCTGCTGCTGCTGCACTCACGCACAAATACGTGTGCTGCGTTGGATTACATAGCGCGCAAGAACGTTGAATTATATTCAAGTGTATAATTCTCGAGGCAGCAGCTAGCGCGCGAGAAGCAGGAAAAAAAACGAAATTGCGCCCGACGACCTGTGCACCTATGTACGAGCGACGTGTCTCGTCAAGATCTCTCGCCTTGTGTCAAAAGAGCGAGAGGAGTGTATATATATAGGAGCGCGAAGCGAGGCGAGGCGAGCGTGACTCGGTCAGCGGGCGGCACGAGCTCGACTGACTTTTCTGCTCCGCTCGGCGTTTATTCGCGCAGCTCAACTCGTCTCTGTATTTGTGTGTGTGTGTGTGTATTTATATATACGTATACGGCACGACTCCGTCGGTGTGCTGCGACGTCTGCCCGACGTGCTGCATGCATACACTACATACCGATTTACCTATACACTCTTGGGCGCGCGCACTCACACGCGCCACTCGCTGCGAGAGTTTAGCGACTGCGCGCATACTTGTGATGATTCGCGTTGCGCTGCCATGCTACTGTGTGTTAACCTAGTGCCCCTTCCACGGACTGCACACACGGCTGCTTTGCCTGCCGCGCGAGCTATATACCTATCCTGTAGTAGTGTGCCACCCACCACCACCACGTTTATATCTGCACGCGCGCACGCACACACGGACTCGCGTTCGGCTCTATCTATATACGAGTCGGACTATATATCATGTATATTATATAGCAGCTGCACACCGTTGTGTTTATATATATATGGGCTATTCCACAACAGGTTTGCAGGCCAAAAAATGAAGTTGAAACTAATCATTCACTCTTCAAGAACACAATGAAAAATGAAAATCCTGAACATCTCAGCCCTTTAGGTCCAACTGTATTGAATTTTCAGGGCCTCAAAGTTGGATTTTCATGTTTTGAGGATATTCTGTTTGTTACTCTGCTTTTCTAGGGTGCCTATGAAAAAATTTC
>CACVKI010145548.1:0-33873 GCA_902732785.1 Trichogramma evanescens | reverse complement strand
TAACCTCAAATTTTTTCAGATTTTTTAGTTGAAGGCGATAGTTTATAGAGCCAAAAAATGCTATTTTTAACAAAAAAAGGTTCCTAGAACCTGATGGTTCCGGTAAAAAAATTTGAAAAAATTTTTTTTGAATTCCTTGTCAAATTTTAATAAAATTTGCCGGTTTCAAAAGTCCGATTGAAGCCTCCTAGCTCAATCTAGAGCATCAAAATAGATTGATGCAAAATTCTGAAGACGTTTTTGAAGACATTAAAAAATGACAAATCTATTTTGAGATAGAGGATACATTCGACACGTAAAAATTAAACACATAATAGATCAAGCACAAAAAAATTGAGAATTATTTTTTAGCACCGTGTTGGATAATATTGTGCAGAAAAATGTTTGTGTCTGATGTTTTTGTACTTTTCTTCTTTTTTAAATGTTTTTATAATTATTCATCATTTACGTGCCGAATAATTCAGCACAAATTGATTAAACAAATGTTTCAATGCGAAATTCATTGTGGAAGAACTCAGTAACTGCTGCTCTCTCGAAATTTCCTTCGTTATTAGTTTGAACATCTGTAAAGTAGATTCAATTACTAAAGAATGTTTGTATGGGTGTATGTGCGCATGTAACGCGTGTACATTAACGCGTTGTCTCAAAAGAAAGAAACTCAATAAGTTTAAGTTTTATTATTCAATACTACCAAAAAAGAATATATTTTTTTGGTATTATTTTTAACACTTCCATTTACAACATTTTAGAGGTTTATAATTTAACCCACAAGAAGGAATTTCCAATTTTCACTACTAATTTACGTTAAATATTATTATACTTATTATTACTGTTGAAAAAAAATAATAGTAATCATTTTTTGGAGGAAGCCACTATATGTCAATGTCTTGGCTGCGGTTTTTCTAAAAATAATAAGGAAGGTAAGTTGGTGAAAAAGGGAATAAATAAATATAATCACAATTTCCAGTGGAAAATGTATGGCGTGATTTATTTTTAAAAAAATAACAAAAAACTCGAAAACATATTAATTAAATGTCTGTATTATTATTGCGTTTATAACGTAATAAAGTTGCAGTTGTCGATTCCTTGCCCTGAAAAGGAAACAAGTTTTAAATGTGTGTTTGCGTTGTGAAGACAAAACAAATGCTTACTTATGGCATTAAACAAAGGCTCCTCCGTTTCCATCTCGTTTTCCCAATTTTCTCCTCCCATCTGATTTGGAGGCAGATAATTGCCAATGGGAGTTGAACATTTTGGACATCTCCTTTTTTTCAAGCTCCTGATGCATGGAACACAAAATCTATGTCGACAATCCAATCTTCTCACACGAAATCTCGCCCTGCAAGTTTGGATTTCGCAACCTGTTAAAAAGAAAATATAATCATTACATTATACAGATTAAAAAGTGTACATGGTAAGTTTATCTGTAATTTTTTAAGAATTAATTATCTGTAATATGTAAAATTATTGTATAGCTTTACCCACGTGGTGACAAAAATGAAGTCCGTACTGCTTTCAAATGTGAAACAATTCAAATAATTAGTTATATTAATTGTTTATATTCTATATTGTATAAAATTGTATATATTGTATTAATTTTATATATTTTATATAATTAATTAACAGTTTATACTTGAGCAAAAATTTGAGTCGGTTCGTGTATTATACGAACCCTACCCAAATCTATGCTTAAAAAAGCCAATAATTATGCGAAGAAGTCAATCCATATATGCATGAACCAGACTTATTCTGATAATTATTTGTTTTAAGCAAAAATTTGAATCGGTTCGTGTACACGAACCCTACCCAATCTTTGCTTAAAAAGCAAATAATTATAAGAATGCTACTCAATATAAATATCAGTCCATGGACACGGACCCAACTTCATTAAAAATTATAGAATAATAATAGTATTATAATAAATAATGAGAGCCGGTTCATGGGCACACGAACCCTGCTACTCAATATAAGTCGGTCCGTGGACACGGACCTTACTTTTTTAGAATGATTTTTAAAATTAGTCAGTGAATGTATTATTATAAAAAATAACGAGAGCCGGTTCGTGGACGGACGAACCCTGCTACTCAATACAACTCACTACCAAAATAATTTTCGAATAAAAGTCTGTCCGTGGACACGGACCCCACTTTTTTAAAATGATTTTGAAAATTAGTAAGTAAATGTATTAGTTTATACTTACGTTTTCTTGGCAATCTCCTCCTTTTTTTCTTCTCTTTAGAAGAACATGTCACCAGAGACGTTGATGAATCTGTATAGGTTGTACGTATAGTACTTTCGCTACAATTAGCAATAATCGGCCGATTTTCCAAAAGTTGTACAACGTTGTCCAAGCCAATAGTAGCTGTAAAAGCAAGAGGTTATATATTCGATTGATTTTCATAGAAAATAAATCATTATGACTATAACTAAAAAAAATATATAATCACCATTATCTGAAGGTGATGAAATAATTGTAGGCTTCAAATGGAAATTATAATTTTTAGAAATAGTACTTGAAACATTAGCTGAAGCGGCGCATCTATCCGAATTACTGGTTTCAGGTAATATTTGTTGCATGTCCCAAAGCAAATCAATGTCGCCCATGTTTTCATGATCTATAAGTAGGGTAATTTAATATACATTGCCAATAAACATACAAAAGAAAAGCATTTATATTCCTTTTTAAATCTATAAATGTTATTACCATCTTCTGTTATGACTGCAGAGTCTTTTTCGTGTACCCTCTTCGAAAAATTAGTTGAGGTGACGTATTTGCCAGGTTTACTACCTTTCTGTAATAATTGCTGAGAGTCCGGGAATATTTCAATATCGCTTATACTCTCATCATCTACAAATCGGATCATTGCCATTAAAATCAGGAAAGAAAATTTGATATGTTTTTGTAAAAATCGAAGAAAGTTTTTACCATTGTCTAACACGAATGTAGCATTTTTTTCGTATGCTGTCGCCGACTTATCAGCTGAAGCTGCGTATGTGTCGTGGTTACTTGTTGTTTGCAAAATTTGCTGGTCGTTGGGAAACATGTCAATATCACTCATATTCTCAAAGTCTACGAATATAATAAATATGTTTACGTTGACTATAGAATAGAAAATAAAACTTACATAATTTTCAAGAAACTACCCAAGTAATTACCCTTTTCGGTTATAAATTCAGAATCTTTTCTGCATACCTCCGTCGACAAAGTAGTTGAAGCGGCGTCTTTGTCAGGGTTACTGTTTTTTTGTAATATTTGGTGCGCGCTCGGAAACATATCAATATTGCCCATATTCTGATCATCTACAAATAGGATTATATTGTATAAATTGCTATTAAACTTAAATAAAAAAAGCTTCCAATCTTTACCATTATCTGTCATGAATGCATTATCTTTATCGTATTCCATCACCGACTCATCACCTAAAGCGACATATCTGTCTGAGTTACTGGTACGTTTTAATATTTGGAGTGCGTCCGGCATCGCGTCAATAACGTTTGTGTTCACATGATCTACGAATAGAAAAAAAAGTCTCACGTTTACAATCATGTTGCTAAAAAAACCTGATATCATTTTTATCAATCTACGTAAGCTATTACCATTATCTGTCATGACAGCAGTATCTTCTCCGTCTACTGTTGTCGACTGAGCAGCTGAAGCGACGCTTATTTCAGTATCGTTTTCAATTTCTCCATCACCCTGTATTGATTCATCATCAGAAGAAAAAATATTTTTCATTGTCGCAACTGTATGCTGGAGTGTGCTGTTGATTGGAAACATAGCTCGCAAACCATTCGTAGATGGACGAATCTGGTCGTCAGTCAGCGAAATCGCTCTGTTCACATCAGCTGTGTTGATGTGAATTGGCCCTGTATCTGGTGAACACCCATCAGTTTCAGTTAATTCAACATCACCTACACAGAATGTATAACTGAATAAGCTGATTTGAACTTAAACCGTTAAAATTATTTCGACGACTTATAGAAGAAATTACCATTAGCTTGTTCGTGAAATTCTTCGGACAAGTTTTCAATTGAGGCAGGAGCTTCTTTTCGTTTTCTTGGTCGGCCTCTGCGGCGAGTAGCTGCTGCAGACGGCAAATTTGACTGATTGTCTCGCTGAAGTTCAGGTGCTTGTGCTGATGTATTCTTTCTTGGACGTCCTCTGCGTCGTTTACCTGCTTCAGGCAGCGAATTTGGCCGATTTTCATTCCCCTGATCTGATTGAATATCAGTCACCATATCTTGCTGATCTTCGAGTGCTTGCATTTGTGGTGTTTTCTTTTTTGAACGACTTTTAGATTGAGTAAGTGTTTTTTGAGTAGCTTCTGGCATCAATTCATCATCATTTACTGGAAAGTATAAATAGCTTGATATTGCACTTGAATTATAACAAATAAAGACAGAATTAATAATTCATTTAAATCTTTACCAATATGGGTTCTTCCTTTCATTTTCAAAACAATCTGGTTTTCAAATTCCCTTCCTTAAAAAATTTTACTCAAAGTTATTATGATAATCTTTTTTTTTATTACGCAGTAAGAGTCTTAAAAAAATTACCTGCTGTGGAAACTGTCTTTAAATTTTGTTTGAGAAATTCAATATCAATCGGATTTTCTTCATCATCCTCCTCAGTCTCTTCAACCTTATCGTCGTCGTCCACCTTTTGTTGTAAAGTTCGTCTTCGCAAGCGTATCTGTTTAGCTTTGAACATGTTCGCTGAAAAACAAAGCAAAACAATATAAGTTTATTTTAATTATCTTAAACGTATGCAAATACAATTAGAGTATTATTTTCTTACTTGCTGCTAAGTCTATTCTTCTGAGCGACGCAATATATGTAAGAAAATCTGGTACATTATATCTGAAAAATAGAAATTATAATTGAATTTTATCACCCTTTTTCACTTTAATTAGCCAGCATCACCCACCGCCCAATCTCAAGATCTTCCTCAGCTTCTCTGATGAGTCGGTCGGCAACCAATGTATCTAAAGGCAATCTCAAGTGCATTTTGTCACCCCTAGCAACTCTCTTATAATCGACAGCGAAACTATTAGTTATATCTTGGAGTTCACCTATTGATTTTTAAACATACAATGTAAAATTTTCAAAATTTAAAAATCATGTCGATAAAAATTCAACTCACTGAGCAATTTCCATACAGGCGGCCGTCTTCCCAATTTCTTGGCCGCTTGCATGTGAAAATTCTCACACGTATTGTTTGTTCTTACGCGTTGGCCATAAATGGAAAATACGCTAGCTAAGGGAAGCCAGTATTTCCTTATGTAGGCGGAAAAATTTTGGAGTTTATCTCGCTGTGCAATGTCTTCTGGCAATTCGTCCACGATGTTTGTCAGACACTGGACACCCTCAGCCATACATTTTTCCGGTAGGTGTGCCAGGGCATACGCAATCTCCAAAATATAGTTGTATTCAGGGGGCAACTTTAACTTGCTCCATCGTTTAACGATTGCCTGAAAACATAACAAAAAAATTGCATGTATATTTACAGATGTTATAATCATATTTTTTTAAAAATATGTTTTACCTGCTTGTAATGAAACAAGCATCCCGTAATTCTAGCATTTAGAAAACTCTCTTTCGCAGATTTAATCTGGGCTTTCTCAAAATCCATGTGGATAGACTTGACATTCAACTTCAGTTCAGGAATTATGTTGAAGATTTTCTCCCAAATCGCATTGTACATATCAGTCGTCATATGCGATGTTAAACATATGATAGCCGGAAAACCCTGTTCTCCTTTTCGAAAATGGATGATGAAAACTTGAGCACATGGTGGAATTCGGCATCGAATCTAGAAAAATAAAAAAATTCAAATACAAGTGAAAAAGAAGTAGTTAAAATAAAATATAATATTAAAATATAAAAAACGATAATTTTTTTATTTGTTGATTACTTACGTTGAAAGTACCGTCGCAAAATAATTGGCTGACCGATGCGAGAGGCTTCAAAAAGCTGTCATTGATGAAGATTAGTGCTACAGATTTATCTTTACCCTCAGCCTGTCCTTTATAAAAATTTTGAAGAGGATGATACTCCAGAAGAGTATCTCCAAGCTGCGTCAGAGTTGACGGAGTACTTGGCACAGACTCTCTACGCGCTTTACTCATCGTAAGTTTCACGAGATCGTATCTCATATTGGTTTTATCATAAAGGGGCCCATATCTTTTAACGAAAAATTACAAAAAATTCACCTCTTAGTTAAATTTAAAAAAAAGAAGTTTCAATCATCCTACTTGAAATAATATACTTACTTCGACTGAATCTTTGTGTGATCGTATATTTCTTTTAAACCAAGATTAGTCTTCGTTTGTGCTGACTGTTTCAGTTCTTCTATGAATTGCTTCTTTAGCACATCCAAATCAGCCTTTGGGCAAAAATGATCTCCAACCTCCTCAATCGCCTCTTCCCGTCCGATGTCTCGTATGTGTTGAATATATAGACGTGCGTCACAAGAATACGGATCTCTCCGAGCGCATCGAAAAATCGTTCCAGAATTCCTTCCATCTCTGTGATCGAGATATCCCTTATAAAAATATACAGTTGTACCCGGGCGCTTTCCAGGTATGACTTCCATTTTCTAACTGATAAATTGATAATAACAACGATATACGTCAATGCGAATATACATAAACCTATATTATCTTACACTAAAGATGGTAAAATTATTTTGATATTTTTTTTTGTACTTACGACCATTCCTCGAAGTAGTATACTATTATGTACATTAGCGTGTAAAATATAATCAACCGATAAACAGATTTTGATATTTTTCCAAAAACTTTTACACAATAAAAGTCCTAAAAAAAATTAACATTTTGATAAAATTATTTTTCAATCCGAAAGTGTCTTTTTAATCCTCACAATGAGAGTATCTGTTGTGAGTATCAGTACGTGCAACTTTACGCATATGACCATAAACAGTCGACGATCGATTCGAACTTTCGCGAAGTTAAATATGCAAGATATAACAAATCAATCTGCACGTCGCTGCAAATCTAATATAGCAATATTTATCGCAAAAGATTCGTATTTTCTATTCATTAAAAAATTCAATGTGAAACTGGGGCCATCACATTTTTTTGAATTGCAAATATCGCGAAATTTCTCGAAAACAAATTATAGTCTGCTGTGGCTTGCCGATGACCGATTGGAAATTTCGCGAAACTATATGCGCGCGACAAAACGGGTCTGCTATGTCAGATTATATCGCGAAATTTATCGGAAAGAAAAAAACCTCACATATTCTATTACTTTCGATCGAAACAATAAAATCAACGCTTACAATATTAAAACTGGCCCATCTTTTTACATAGCTAATATCGAAAAATTTGTAGCAAAGATAAACTTACATCTCCTGTTGATTGAAATGAACTGCGTCCGTTGGGTAGAACAGCTAGAACCGAATCCAAAAATAACTGTTGAAATGTCTCTCTTAAATCCAAAAATTTCTTCAATCTTATCGACAGGTTAAATTTTGCAAGACGTTGTTGCAAAAAATGCTAAGCTTTACTCTTTACTATAAGTCGTGACTGTTTGCGCTTGTATCGAAAATGTAAAAACTTCCGTGAGGCACCGATTTCTGTGTATCGTGTTCTGTCAGTTACTCTGAGTTAGCTGCTACTACGCTATACGCCCCACCTCTACGCATCGATCTGAACGCTCTCTCTATTGAGATACTTGAGCTCATATGTATACGACTGCAGATCTGGCTTGTTTAGAGTTCGTTACGCGCGCACACACTTACACATAACTCGAGGCACATTCGGCTAGCTGACGACCTCCCCTCTCTTGCGGGCAACGCACTGAACATTTTGAAATGTCTGTCTTGTCTCTGTCTGTCTCTTTCTCTCTCTTTCAATGTATCGTATGCGAACCGCGCAGTAGCTACAAGCGAACGACAAACGTTTAACGTGCTACACATAGGCAAGCCTCAATTTATATTTATTATAGTGTGCCTGTATTTATAATATGCATGTGTATGGAAGCGAAGTATATGCGGATTGTTTCGTATTCTCGCACGATTAACGATGTTTTATGTGTATTGAATGTTCAATGGAATTCTGCTAGAGGCAACGACTACCCATTCGATATATTGCTTACATTTACATGTATTGAAACAATCTTTTCTCGTTAGATATGACTTAAACTCACATTATTAAATGGGCAATGATACGAAACAAGTCTTACGCTTGATCTGTATACAGGGTGTGCGTGAGCGAATTTCATTTGTATAATGCATTAACATGGTTTGTCCTCTCGGCACTGCTGCGCGGTTCGCATACGATACATTGAAAGAGAGAGAGAGAGAGAGAGAGACAGACAGACAGACAGAGACAAGACAGACATTTCAAAATGTTCAGTGCGTTGCCCGCAAGAGAGGGAAGGTCGTCAGCTAACCGAATGTGCCTCGAATTAAAGATGTGTAAGTGTGTGAGCGCGTAACGAACTCTAAACGAGCCAGATCTGCAGTCGTACATATAAGCTCGAGTATCTCAGTAGAGAGAGCGTTCAGATAGATGCGTAAAGGTGGGGCGTAGCGTAGTAGCTGCTAACTCAGCGTAACCGACAGAATACCATACACAGAAATCGGTGCTTCACGGAAGTTTTTACATTTTCGATACGAGCGCAAACAGCAACATATACATTATATATGTATTGTGGATAGGCTTTAAATTTGAAAGGAATAATTGCGATTATTCGCGAAAAAAAATTTCAAATCAGTTTTACCATCTTCGAGCATAGTATGATATGGTTTGATGTTCATTCATATTGATATGCATATCTTTTGGTAATTCAGATTTTGAAAAAAATCTGAATATTTGTCGGAGACCGATCGAACACAATTTCATTTTTCTTCAGAGATTATTATCTGTACCATAAATATCAGTAGAAGAATTGTACACCTATTCGACGCACTCGAATGGACATGCCATGACAAGTAACTCAATGCATAATTAAATACATTTTTTGCGGAACACAAATTATGATAATATTATAACGAACTTAGGGTAGTATATTTCAAGGAAGCAAATTTCAATCAGATTAAAAAGATGTTGACAAAGTAGCAAGAATTAACTTGATATTTTAATAGTTCATTCATTTTGTCTACACTTTTTACTTGAACTAATCAAACTTAGCCAATTTTTCAGTAAATTATGATCAGTAAATACTCGAAGGAACTCAATAAAGATCCCAACACGACTATAAAACGCGATCACTTTCAGTCCTGCGTCTGCAAGATCACGAGAATGAGAATCTGTCACATTTACTGCCTACTCGTTGTACAGGCTGACCAAAAAATTAAAAAAAGCTCCTACAATCGCTTAAAACCTGTTTGAAAAATTTCATCAATAACCTTTATAACCGTTTTCTTTACGTACCTTCTTCTTTAAGTTGTTGCAATAGTTTTAATAGTTTGAATTCGAATCAGCTTATTAACTTGTGCATTCTCCATAGGCGATATTGAATTATCTGAAACTGATACGTATTCACCAGCTACGAAGCTAATTCGCTGACTGACGATCAGATTCGATTAATGCAAATGGTTTGCGAGCTAGGTTGGTACTTGGGAATACTCTTCAGCGAACGGTTCGGATAATGAAAAATATACTTACCTTTAGTAGAAAAAGATGAAATCACAGAAAATATTTAAGAAACCAGTAACTTCAATATAAAAACACAACTTCAGCCGATGAATCGCCTACTGCATACTTTTAAACATAATATCAGGTTTTCATTCCGAAATATATTTTTATATATTTTCATTGAAAAATAATCCCATTCGCAGATGAAGAGAATATAAGTATCACTAAAATAGTTCTCGACGCGTCGCAGATATATAAACATACCAGTTACTCAAATTTTTTGTTTAGAAACTATTTATTTTTATTTAGAGCCCGTAAATATTATTTAAACCCAAGGGAATGGTTATAATATACTTTCCATGTTTTTCTGTCAATTATAGCCTGAATTATTTTTTGTCATAAAAGTTATCGAGTACGAGTATACAACTTCTTTATTAAACAGATATTATTAGTTCGGACCACGTTGTAAGGTTTTTGGACAATCAGCAGTCTGTCGCTAGTATATATAGTTATACTAGTATACTAGTATAGATTCATTAACGTCTCTTGACTGTACCTGTAAGGTTATGTTGACCTGAGACCGGAGACCTAAGACATTTAAAAACATTACGTTTTCAACTTTCCTGTTTTTTTTACAATACTCAGCATATATTTTCCACTGGAAATTGTGATTATATTTATTTATCCCCTACTGCGTCAACTTACCTTCCTTATTCTTTTTGAAAAAACCTCTATCAAGACATTGACATGATAATGAAAATGATAATAATAATAATAATAGTAATATTAATAATAAATAGTTAGGAAATTGAGATAAAAAAAATCAAAGGAAATTAGATTTTCCTTATATGTTAAATTTGAAACCTCCGATATGTTGTTGATTGAATTGTTAATAATGATACAATTTAAAAAAAAACGAGAAAATATTTTTTTCGCACTGCTAATCAAAAAGTTAATTTTTCGGGCTTCATCCACAGAACAATCAACAAAAAATGCAGTTCGAATTGATAGAATTGAACTTGTCATTTATGAGATTTCGCGTTACACACACCTACAAAGACACTTTTTAGAACCTAAAGAGAATAGAAAGCGAAGAAAATTTCGAGAGGGCAGCAGTATCTGAACTCTTTCAAAATAAGTATCGCATTGTAATATTTGTAATAAATTTGTGCTGAATTATTCAGCACGTGAATGCCTAATAATTATAAAAACATTTAAAAAAGAAGAAAAGTACAAAAATATCAGACACAAACATTTTTCTGCACAATATTATCCAACACGGTGCTGAAAAATAATTCTCAATTTTTTTGTGCTTGATCTATTATGTGTTTAATTTTTACGTGTCGAATGTATCCTCTATCTATTTTGATGCTCTAGATTGAGCTAGGAGGCTTCAATCGGACTTTTGAAACCGGCAAATTTTATTAAAATTTGACAAGGAATTCAAAAAATATTTTTTCAAATTTTTTTACCGGAACCATCAGGTTCTAGGAACCTTTTTTTGTTAAAAATAGCATTTTTTGGCTCTATAAACTATCGCCTTCAACTAAAAAATCTGAAAAAATTTGAGGTTATGTTTTTTGATAAAAAAAACAAGAAAAAAATTTTTCCAGATTTTTCAAGGCTCCGTATCGCCCTAAAAAAATTATTTTCGTGAAAAAAAGGGGTTTTTGACTTCAAAAGGTGCGTTCACATCTCTAAAAAAATTTGAAAAAATTTGAGGTTACTTTTTTTAATGAAATGAAAAAGTGAAAAAATTTTTGAAAAAGTTATTGCATCCTAACGCCGTATATGAATTTTCAAAATTTTTAATGATTTTTTCTGAAGGCCTGAAGCACTCAAAAAATCTGAAAAAATTCAAGGTTGTTTAGATTGTTGAAAAGTATTTTTGTGAATTTTTTCAGATTTTTTAATTGTTTCAGGCCTTCAGAAAAAATATAGATAGAAAATCGACGTTCATACCGGAAGTGGGGGGTAGGAGGGGGAGAGGGGGTCCCAAAATTTGGCTTTGGCACTTTTTTATCATATACTATAACATACCAAAAGCGCGTCAAGATCGGTGACATACGTGCGGACGAAAATTTAAAAAAGTATTATTTTGACCCATATATATAGCCGCACGTATAATATACACGGGCATATAGCATGGGGCGCCGTGTTGCCACATCTTCTTCTTCCTTGCGCGAACAGTCGACGCTACAGTGTAAATGTCTAGTACACGGACTTGTCGCGCACTTATACGGCTCATCCTCCTTCGTATACGTATCATGCGTGCACTGTACTGTACACATACGCGTGTACATATGTGTAAGCGTGAGCAGCTACCACCACACTTCCATACGTGTTCTGTGCTTTTAACTCTCTTGTCTTCGCTTGTCGCTGCTACTCTATTATACATCCTTTGTCGCGATTGCACAGGCTCGTATTTTCTCGCGCACATACGCGGATGTGAATACCATCATTTAGATAAACCTAACAGCCCCATCGAGCATGACATTGCTTCTACGTTTTCATCCTTTGAAACAACAATGTATTAGCAATATATTTTGGAAAATATTTTTAAAATATTTTGTCATTTTAAAATATAAGTTAGCAAAGAATTTTCTATGCTAACACTTGGTTTTTTCATTTATTTTTGTTTTTGCATCTGTCAAAATCTATCTACCATTTCAATGTAAAATAAATTACATCCTTTAGTGCCAGCTGACTATCCTGTTACAATGTACTTTTCAACATAGTTTTAATTGGCATATTGAATACTTTTTTACATTGAACGAAGTAACTGCATCGAACAAGAAAGTTTTGCAAACATTAATAGAAACGGTCAAATTAATTCAGTTGTGAGAAATTCGTTTTAAAATTAAATTTTTTTACTTAAATGAAATATTTGCCTCTGACAGAAAATTCAAAAACTAGATAAATCGAACAATACAGAAAAAACGAGAGAGATATCACGTAATAATAATAATAATAATAATAATAATAATAATAATAATAATAATAATAATAATAATAATAATAATAATAATAATAATAATAATAATAATAATAATGATAATTATTTTGATGATAATAATGCACGATACGCGTGTGCGCATACCTATATAATGTACACATAAACATGAATACATGTATGCGTCTACACATCAATCCTCTTCGATGAACAGCAGTTCTTAGCGACGTTGCCAAATGTATTTACAATGTTATATACCTACCAACCATATAAAATATATTTTGCAGTCATGGGAATAGCTGTTTTACAACTGTAAGGGCCAAAATGCGGGGTTTCTCAAAGAATTTACAATGTACGCATATAATTACGCCGTGCGCGGTTACCTATTATCACCTATTACCGTCCGTAAACAAGTCAGTCCTTTGTATTGCTCTGAATTCTGTACATGCGAACATTCCACGAGCTATTTTTGTGATTTTGATTGATACTTTACTTGAATAATTTCGTTATTTTTGAAAATTTTACCAGTCACAATTGAACTTTCTGCGGAAAAAAATGCCCAAAAATAATTTTTTAAACGTTTTTGAAAAAATCCATAGTATACCTCGAATTGGTAAATACGGTGAATTAAGATGATAGGGCGTAAAATTCATTGTGGACATTGGTTTCTTCGTTCAATTCTTAAATGTGTCAACATAAATCTATGCGGTGCATGTGACTATATAATTTTATATATAGAGTTGAGTTGTAATTAAGTAAGCGCGTAAGATCATGGCACATAACAAAGATTATTTTTCGCTCGACATGTCAATTTCGTCACTCTTCCACCAGACGGCAGCATCGAACGAACATACCTCCACCCACTTGGACATCCGTTTGCTTTTTCATTTTTTATTTTCATTAAAACGTTGGGTTTGAAATCAAAAGGGCAAAGATAAAAACAGCAAACGAATAAATCTGTCCGTTTAAAAGTTGAGTGTGGCGCGCGGCGCGAGAAATCCGAAATCGATTCTACAGGCTGCTCTCACTTACACTATGCACAATATACATGTATATAGTATAAGTATATCAAGCATACAGTGTACAGTATTATATATATACACACATAGCAGCAGTGGCAGCCGTCAGAGATCGGACTGGAGTCGCTCAACGCCTTTTAGCTATGTATGTGTGAGTATAGGCGCGCGCATGCCTCCTCTCCTTGCGCACTGTGTACATGCACATCTGTGTGTTATGAGTATGTACGTATGTATATGAATTTAATGCATAAGTACAATGTTGTCGTTGCGATCAGGTAAGCAGGCAACGATGTGGTAGGAGAAGATCTAGCAAAGAACCGACACTGCTGCATTCACACATGCGTGCATATACTATATACAGTGGCGAGCATACGTCCTGATGGCTATGGGCGCTGTTGCCGCGCGTATCGACCGAAACTGCAGCAGCAGCAACTCGCGCGCGGGGCTCTGCCCCCGCCGTGTTGTGTCTGCCGCCTGCCTCTATAACTACATATAATAGTAGTACATAGCAGTTTTACACTCGCGAAAGAGAGTTATTCGGATTAACTTAACTTATTTCGATAGAATGGATTCGTTCGCCTTTGACTTTTGAGCGCTCGTGCGACTTTCCGCATCTTCAGTTCAAGATGGAACTTTTTTATGCTCTTTAATTTTTGTCGTGCATTTTTTCAAGGAATTTCATTTTTCACCTCGTGAGACTTCATATAAACAGACTGTTACATAAATTTTAGTTATATATAACGAAAATTCATTCAGCTTCAATAAGAAATGAATTCTTCAAAATCTTTGGGTTACGATTCGAATGGCAACAAACGGACCCATAGAAAGCCATAGCGATATGATACAGAAAATTACAAAGTTACGAGCTTCTGGAGAATTAAACTATATCAGACCTGTCATTAGCACGAGTCGCTATTTCCCCTGAGTCAGCTCAGACTATGATATTGCATTGACCTTTTTCATTCGAAACTTGACGTCTTTCTACATGTATGCCTCGATCGACTCATCTAGACTTTCGTCTTTTGCCTATAAAGCGTACCGTTGCACTTTTTGTTTATCGACTAATCAAGACTACAAAGCTTCTTGTGTGTTCACGGTGTTCTGATTCGACATCGTTTTTGCGAGATCTTTGTGTTTTTTCAAAAAAATTTTGTTTTATTTTAAATCTTAATTTTAGAACTGATCAGATCAGTATGAGTTTTTTAATTAATACTACATACATTTTTTCTTAAAATATATGTATCATTTGAAATGATTCTATGTAATTAGTAAATGAGCAACTCAAAAATATAAAGTAGTGAATAATACCTATAACAAAATATTTATTACGATTTTTGTCATAGTTAAATAAATTGTTTTGAATGGTCAAGATTTTGTTACAAAAATCAGAGATAAAATTTTTTAACACTTTACAAATAAGCTTGAAAAACAAGTGAAAGTTTAATCTATTGGCAAATTATTGAGAAATCCATCAAATTTATTTCTTCAGTGCAGCAATCGTATACTTATATGTATATTGCTTTGAAAAATTTTTAAATCTATATTTTTTCTCGCTTTTCCTTAATTCTCGTTCGATTCTCTAAGTTGATCGCGATTCGCGTTTATGGTGCACTGTAATCTCTCTCTCTCTCTCTCTCTCTTTATCTTTCGTTCTCATGCTTCTTTCTCCCGTCGCGTTCTCTGTCTTTCTCTCTCTCTCTTTTGGATAATAGTACTCAACGCCATGTGCTCACCCCCCACACGCCCGCCCGTTAACATTAGCCTGACCGATCTCGCTGTCGCTCTCTCTCTCTCTCTCTCTCTGCCTCCCTCGCCTACATGTACACTACTATGCACACCGCGACGACCCTGACCTTGCACCACTTCCACGTTATCCTAGTGCGCGCACTGCGCTTCGCGTATACCTACTACCAATAGCACATAAGTTGTCGCTCTCTCTCACTCTTTCTCGCTTGCTGGCGCGCTTTTGAGGCCTAAAAAGCTCCCCAGCGTGTATCAATCGACGGTAACTGCAGCGAACACTCGCCGCTGTACCGCACCGAGCTATTACATTGTGCTTGTGCTCAAGACGGGGATGCGCATCGTATCAGAGCTGAACTTGTTGAGATGAGCTAAGAAAGCTGAGATTATTTTGAATTTTTTCAAATTTTATTAATGCTAAGTTTAACCAAGCATTAATGAAAAACTTTGGCTTAAATAAAGGAATTTATTCACATAAAAGTTTTGCGACGCGATTCCTAAATGGTATTTTTGTAAGTAAGTTCCTTACCAGTTGAAAGAGCTAATAAGCTTTATCTATTAAGCTCTTTTTATTAAGACTTTTCTATATTTGTATATAAAAGAATACTTTATATCATGCACTGCATTATTTTGATAATATAAGTTTTTCCTTTCAAAGAATTTTCATAAAATCTGACAAAAAACTTTACTACACATTTTTTTTAAATGTTGTGCACTCTTGTTACATTCAACTTTATTCAACTTAATTCAACTCTATTCCATCAAAGTATAAAATACATATAGCACCATACTCAAGGTAGCAAGTTCATTGCATAAAGCACAAGAATAAAAATCACAAATACTTTTGCATTATTAATCATACTTGAAAATGATTTGTAAATTGGCTCCTTCCAATGAAATGAAGAATGTTTAAAAAATATTAGGTTTTTAAATAAATTTTTTCTTTTCTTTGTTGCTTCCTAGTTATTAGCAGCCTTATATTATCAAGAGTTGCAGTGCATTGTTGAATTAATTTTTAAACAAAAAATGATCTTTACTTGCTGTGAAACATCTTTAATGCTTATTGATAAAGTAAAAACAATATCTTATAAATTGATGTATAAAATTAAAGAGACTATCTATTTGCACTTTAAAATAACTGATATTTGTTAACCATCATATACCATATTGTGTACGCAACACAATAATATTATGGGTTACTATAGAGTGCGAATGGACAGTTTCAAAATTAAAATAAAATGGTACTAACCGATATCCACCCATTTCTAGCGGTGACTAATGTATACAGTTTATACAAATCAACTTCTTTTCCATCGATTTTAGGAAGTTTTTTAAAAGAAGTCCTGAAAAAAATCAAAATAATTTAAATGAACTTATGATTTATAAATGAAAATATTAAATCTAAATTCTGATAATAGTTTTATTTTATCGAAACAGTCATTTCAGTAAAAAATGAAAAAAATAGAAAAGCTAACATATAGATAAAAATTTTTTAGATAGTTTGGTATAATAGCTAAGATTCTACCATAAGTTATTCAAGTATATATATATGTATATATACTATATGGTATATGTACACTACAAATCCATCAAAATAAATACAAATTAGTATCAAGTAATTTGCAATGTAACATAATTCAGTATATTAATTATTTTTAACAATGAATTATGTTTCAATCAAGATTTCTTTCATTGTGATTCAGATTTTCAACATTCGACATCAGAATAGATTCAATCTTCAAATTACATTTGATATCCACTATTTTTTTCCAAAATATCTACCGCATGGTATCATCAAAGAATGAAAGACATACCCTCTTGTATCATGGAATCGATGCAAATCCTGAATGAATGCATCCCTGAGTCTATCATTGCTCACAGGATCCTTGCCAGTGCCCATAGCCGCCTGGCTAATTTGTTGCTGCATTGGAAGAGCCATTATCCTTTTGTGGCTACCTCACGTGAAGTGATATCTTGATCACTCAGCATTTAGTAACAACAATTTGAGCAGCACAACAACACTAAGAAAATAATTCACTAACAACACTAAACACACACATACACGCACTTTTAGAAATGCTATAACTTACTTATTACTACCAACCTCGGTCCAATTTCAACAGTAAAATCCAACGCTTGCGACACCTTGACATTGCACTAATAATCATAATTTAAAATGTACTTTTCATCACGACAAATAGTAACAATTCCCTTTAGGTCGAAAAACTCGATGGACGTGTACAACACTGCTCGGAAGCTAATGCTGTGGCTATATACACTGAGCATAGAGCAGCAGCTCGGCCGAGAGCGAGAGTGGGGGGTTAGAGCAGAGTAGGTAGGTATTGTAGAACCTCGTTTATTTTCGAGCGGAGGGCGCTCACCTGGCCCCCTTCTCGCTTCGTGGCGAGTTTTTATTTACGATGATGCAGTTTTTATCATCGAGGGTCTCTCGTGGCTGGGTCTGTCGCGCGATAAGAGGCGCGTTAATAGGTGCCACGGCTGAGAGCGGAAAAAAAAAGGAAAAAACAAACGTATCTGTACGTATAGGAACGAGAGAAAGAGATGCTCATTCCGGTGTGGCAGCAGCCAGCAGCGCGAGAGTCGTACACAGTACGTAGAGCTGACTGAGCGAGTGCAGCGCCTTTGGAAAGCGAGACGAGGCCACTGCTATGTGCCTCGCGTATACTATTCCCTGCTATCGCATATGTATATAGATATATGTAGATGTAATGTACGAGCGTACACTGTATATATCTATACTAGTTCACGCGATTTCGAACGTTTTGAATCACTGCACCGCACTGGGTTGCTAAAGGATTTTGCTTTTTTTTTCTAACGAACGATATTCATGTACGTCGACGAGTTTGCCCAAACGTAATAGTCAAGTTGAATAGACGAAACGTTGTCACCACGATGATGATTGCTCGACGTCGAGTATCGAGAAAACTCAACTTGTCGAGTTGTCCGTGTGCAAGCGCTTACATACATGTGTGCACTAATATGAACGTATAAACTGTGCGATGACTATACGACAATACGAGATGCTACGCTGAGCAGTACACAGGATATATGCGTACATTACATATATATGTAATATATGTAAGTAAGGTATATAATAGAGCTGCTTTGAAGCGAGGTTAGGCCCGATGCTTTCGAGCGAGCACGTCGAAAAATGTATCATGAATTGCCTCGGTGAACGAGGGAGGATTGTTACTTTGACGGGTCGAGCTGAGTAGACGGAAATACTGCCGACAACGATGAACTGTGTATCGTGCACTCGAGCTATAACTGCATGCACTTTGCAGCCTGTAGATGTGCAGGAGCGAGGGGGCTGATGCAGGATTATTGTTTTTACTAGGCGCGCGCGCGCGCGCTGCACGTTGCGATGAACTCGAAAAATATTTCACACGCCGGGAACACAAGCCTCGAAGCGCGAACTCTGGGAGTTGTGATGCACTTTGTACACACATACAAACACAGACACTAAATATATATTCACAGTTATGATGTATATACATGTACATAGAAAGTGAGAGAGAGAGAGAGAGAGAGAAAGATAGACGAGCGCGCGCAACACCTCAAAAAATATATATGTCTTTATACTTGTGTACGTATACACGTACGTCTACAAGTGAGACACTGCAGGAGCGCGCGGGGGTGTGCAACGAGAGCGGCTCCTTTGATAGTAGGTAGCACACTTGGCTGTGCTGCTGCTGCTCCGACTCTCTCGAGATATAGGTAGGTGGCTGCGTGAGCAAGCGCCGAGCAGCGAGCAGAGCACACACGCGCGCACACGTATACGGAGTCGCTTGCTCTCTCACACGCGTTGTCAGGCAGTCGCAACTCGCAGGCAGCACGTAATACTCGTGCCCGATCTCACAGTCACTGTGCGCGGCTGCAATGGGCAACGTCGTCTACGCGCGGCTACCTTTTCGCTCTTCGATCACAATGTTCTGCCCGCGAAAACTCGGAGCACTCGGACTCGGGCGGTTCGGCTCTGGCTCTCAGCGCCACACGTACATGCACAACTACAAACTGGCACACCGATAGTCGATTTCACCGCGGTTAGCGACACGCGCACACGTATATAAATGCATCTATATACAGCCGCGCAGTCAGCAGCAACGAATTTGCTGCTTCGACTTTATAGCTATATATAACCTAAACACTCCACGACTCTGCGTGTAACGATGAGTCGCTGGGGTATGTACTATGTATTTGCGCGCTTGGCGGGGTGGGTTACTATAGCGCGTCGACTTTACAGCGTGTGCTGCTGCTGTTGCTGCTGCTGCTGCTGCGATAGGTACGGGGGCGCGAATTCGAACGCGGCTCGTGTGGGAAAGAGAGAGAGAGAGAGAGAAGCGCGCGGAGTAGCAGCTCCAACGACGAGTCTGTATTGGTGTGTGCCTGCGTTAATATGCACTTCACTCGGTCTCGATTGTACGTATTCGTTGGGGCGCTACTACACTATCTATCTCGCGGCCCGTCACTCCAACTCGTAGTACAAGATTCAGAGTAGTGGGCACACAACGAGGAACTACGTTCGTACCTCAAAATGGCGCCCGACGTGTCGTCGCGCGCGCAGCAGCTCAACGTAGTTCGCTCGATTGTCGCTCGTGCGAAAGAACGAGACAGACTTATAACCTCTGTATGCATTAGTAGATGCTTTACGGCGTTACTTGCGTGTTATTCTCCATCTCTTTCTCACTCGGGCCGCTGCCGCTGTTGTTCCTGCCTCTGAGCTTTGTACAAGTATGCGCTATACTACATTGCACATACACACACACACACACACACACACACGATGTACTTACGTAGGTAATGTACATCACTTGCAAGTTGCGACGAGCATGATGTTGTGAGAGTGTGAGCGCGTAATAAAGCTCAGCGCTCGGTAAACAGGCGCGCGCGGGCCCTCCTGCGTATACTTCGAGACTTCCTTGGATGCGTTTCCCCGTTTTACATATATAAACATCGTGCAATGCAATCGCATGCTGTACCCTCTACTCGTAAGCGAAAAAGTCACAAGACAGTCAAGCAAGCTATTATCGAGCGCGACTTACGCTCCATGTATTTGGACCTTTGTTCGATTCAGTGATTTTTTACATTAATTTTCTTACTATCGAATTCTGCAAACTCACATTTAATTATTATCTCTCATTATTTTACATATTAGCTTTGTTGAACTGATTTGAATGAACTAACGTTCGAAATTTTCTTTAAGCTCATTTATTTGGCGAAAAATCCCTCTCTTGCGTATCGAACATTTTTGAATATTTAAACGAATTGTGATATTAATTTATTTATAGAATAAAGTATTTATTTGTTCAATTCTCGAAATTTTTATTATTCGCATCTTCGCATGAGACTATGTTTGAAAATTGAAATAGATGACACTAGCGAACAGTCGTTGCAGACATGCGGCAACTCTCGTATCATTTGCCGAGCAACTGCTATCTTGTTACCGTTGATACGAGGAAAATCGACATTATCATCGAACGAAACAAAAAGGAACTTGATTATTGGTCACGAATAACTGTGCTATGCTTGTGAATTATAGTAACTAACGAAATGCAAAAATATGTCAATTGACGATAATATTTCCAATCAGCTAATAAAAACAGTATCAGAGATCAGTGCTTTGGATTTTTTTCTACAGTTGTCCATTGTTTTTTATTATTTTACGTAGAATCCAGGAATGAGTCACATTCGGATGGAAGAATAATTAAATGATTCGACGGTTACTCTCATCAAATATGAAATTGAATTATCAACTCTACACGATCTCGTGATCAAATATAACTAAAGGCAATTCGCTTGATAAGTTCAGAATTAAAGAGCTGGCAACGCATTGTAAGTATATCGCTCCGAATCCGAAGGTAAATATGAACGCGGAGCAGACTACGTCAACACATGTCCGAGTTTGTGAGCCGTGGCCCGTGACATCTCTTACGGTTCATTCAGATTCGAGCGTTTGCCGCATACCCCTCATTCACTAGTGCGTAAATGCAAATTCCTATGCCTATATGATAAGCAAGATGGAATGTGTGGGCGACGTGGAATACATTTTACATATATAGGTATAGCGGTTCGCTCGAAGTCTCCTTCGGAGAAAGGAGTCTGCACAATACATGAGAATATCCTAATATATGCAAGCGGCCTGCTTATCGCACTCTACTAATGCCTCTACCTTTGACGTATGCCACTGAATATGTATATATGTGTGTGTGTGTGTGTGTGTGTGTGTGCGACCTATACAGTCCCTTCGGAAATTAATTGTAAAAACAGTACTACCTCTGATTTGTGCAACTGCAGCAATTCAGCTCGGATCTCGCGAGCTCTATTGTGCAACTGTAAATTTTATATATATAGATATATATCTATATATACATAAAGAGAGACGGAGAGAGACAGAGAAAAAGTAGTGAGTGAGCGAGAAAGAAAGAAAACGAGAGAGAGAGAGAAAGAAACTGAGAGGCAACAACGGCGACGAGATGTCATGCACTAGTAGTAGTGTTGGCGATTATTCGACGACGCGGTGAAACTCTATAACGGTTCCTATATTTTTCAGTGGATCTTGGTAAAAGATACAAGCAGAGGCCACGATTGTCATCGAAGGTGCCTTATTGACGCAGCGACGACGATGCTTTCAGGGTAAGCATGAAAACGCATATACGCGTCCGAAAATTAATTGCAAGGAAGTGCGTGCGTGGATAACACGTATCATGTGCATATATATGAGTGAACGATATTAAGACATTGCCAGTGACTCCTTTCATTTTTATTTATTCCTATTTTGCTCCTATTAACTCTAGCTTCTTGTTCTCAAACAAGTAAAGTTTGTTTATTTTCTTGCAAAATGATAAACACACATTCTTTTTCTGTATAAATAATTCTGTTTTAATTTGTGCAAAGGGTACAATTTCAACACAACAAGATACTTAAGCTCATCATGCATAAATAATTATTATTTCTCCAGATGTCAAACTACAACAGAAATTCAAATCAGAGAGCTGCGGTGATTGATTATGATCGACAGTTCCAGGAAGATCTGGAGCGTGCTCAGGCCCTCAGCTTAGAGAGCTTGGCATTAGAAAAATTTCGCATACAAAAACAACAACAACAACTTCAGTCATCCAACAATGGCCATGAACATGATAGCTATAGCAGTCAGTGTACTGTCTCTGTCACTGGTGGTAACAGTTCAGAGAATGATGCACCTGTTACTGATAAGTAAGTAGAACTATCATTTAATATTAGATTAAAAAAAGTTCTATAAATTTTTATTATAACTCATTTTTTTATTTAAAGTAAATTGCAATTAAGAAGTCGGCCTCGACCTGGTAGTAATTCAAATCAGTCAAGAAATGCAATGATTGTACAGCTGCAGCCACCTCCAATTCCAACACGTAGAAACTCATCAAATCAGGCTCAATCAGCTGATTTAATTAATTTTACCAGTCCTGTTAAGCAAGATAGTTTGACAGAGTATTGTACGGCTCCACCACCATTGCCTTTGTATGTAATTATTTAAATTAGTATGTAAAAAATTGTTCATTAAAACAATATAACTTGTGCATCATACTCTATAGAAAAACAAAAGTTGAGCCAAAGTGGGAGACTCATCCTGCACTATTGAGGAAAAATTCAAGAGTTTCGCGAAGTAACAGCTCAGCAGCTGCATATCAAGACTTTAGGTACAATAATGTGCCACCTTTACCTGGACCAAAATGTTCTACTGCACCGTGTACACCAGGTACTCCAGTTGCAGGATCAATTATGTCAAGAGTAGTTAGTAATATACCAGATATCATTCCACAGGTAAATATTAATAATTTATTATCACATCACATAAATGGTATAAAAGCCATACTTTTTGAACTTTTATAGAATAATTTAATCAATTTTAATTATATGCACCCGAAGCTGTACTATAACATTATTACACTTAAAGAGAGTTTTGTATGACCTATGTAATCGAAAGACCATACCAAATTGCATTAAAGATATTTTTCTAATTTTAATACTAAGGATTATGCTATAAATAGGGTGCACATAATTTTATTGATTAATACAAGAAAAGAAGTTAAATTTAATAAAACTTTTCTAAATTAACCTTCTTAACTTTTTAAAATATGTAAATTACTTTTTTTTTAATGAGCAACTGTGTGATTATTCATTTTTTAAATGAAATTAAAAAATCTAATTTTTATACAATTTTACTTTTCTATTCCAGCCTACCTGGAATCCATACATGTTTAGAACTTATATTCTTCAGGTATCAAATAAGTTGCCTTGTGTTATTATGAAAATCATAAAAGCTAGTTTTACATAGTTTTAATTTTGTTTCTAAACCAAATATTTCTTATGCTTATGAAATGCTCACCTTTAGTTTCAAGTTTAATTTTATGTTTCATCGTATTAAAAGAATATTTACAAAATAGCTGATGAAACAGTTGTAATATAAATTGTGATATGTTCATATTCATGTATTGATTTGCTTGTCTTCACATAACACTATCTCACCAGAAGTGATATTTTATTCAGAAACAAGATTACATGAGGGTTGAAATCTGCTTAAAAATCGTAACGTTATTGGTACAAGCTTGCATAACATAAGCAACTTTTGGATGATGCAAATATTGCAATTAGGTCCGACACTACACAAAATAAACTTAAAGTGTTCAGATACATGCATCACAAAATAGATTTAAATAATATATACCATTACAATAATCGTTTCATTGATTGACTTTTTTTAACAGTAGACCTTATATTACGAAATCGGTGTTATTTATGCGACGTGAAAAAATACATTTTCAGATACCGCCTTTGCCAACAGCCTACCGTCCAGCAATTACAGCAGGATCAGCATCGGCGGCAGTAGCAGCAGTTCCGTCAGTAACAGCCACCACTCCAGTATTGAGTAACAACGCAGTACCTGCACTAACGTATGGACCGCAACAGACGGACGACAATAATCAATTATCAGTGCTCAAGGTCATTGAAAAAAAAGCAAATAGTAATCTGATTGACTTGACCGCGTTCGAACACCTGGAAGATCGGACAAATGTCAGAGTAAGCGTGCTCGAGGCATTCGATCCGCTCTTGGAAAGAAGCGAGGAAAGTGATTACGCTTGTTTGAAAGGATGTAATGATGGTAAGTTATTCTTTGTCTCTTTTTCCGTTATTATTTCCTAATTAAATTTATTGTATTTATAAGTATAATTATGGTACGCGGAAATACACGTAAATAAGTTCTCGAATGCATATTACGCATCAACTGGCATTGTGTAAGATGAGATTTTCTTTAGATAATTGATTTTGTTTTATGTGCAAGCTCTGCTTTTCTCTTATCTTATTGTACTTAAAAAGCAGTATGATTTTCTTGCTTTCCTAAATTTAAGAATCTAAGCCCGTTCTCATTAAAAAAAAATCTTATCATGAAATAAAAATGTTAGTATACTTATCATTGGAAAAAAAAAATTATCATTTAATTTCATTTTAAATGTGCAAGGCCTCTTTGAATTTTTACTATTCAGATGTGTTTGGATAGTATTAAGAAATACTTTCTAATATTTAATTATGCAACGTCTGAGTTCATTTAAATCATTATGGACAATGCGTTATTTCACATACGACTACAATCAAGATTTCTTGCATTCAGATTCGCGGATGGAGGGATCTGTGTACGATCCGTTCGATCCGTTTGACTATATGTACAGCACGAGCGAGACGGTTAATTCGGATCCGGTTTATGCGGCGGTCGACAAATCGGCGAAATCGCCAGCCGCGTCACCGGCGGCGCCGCCGCCGCTGCCACCAAGGAATTCATCCGCTTGGAACACGATTGAAAGAAGGAAAACCTCTTTGGATAGACGAGTGAGTTTTGCATTAAGTAATACTTTTTTTGACGTTATTATTCTTCAATGTTCATGCAATTAATTTTTTTTTTTACATTATAGCAAAAACGCCAAACACGTTTGTACGAAAATGTTCAAGTGACAAAAACGAGAGCTTCACTTCACGATCCGGATCTTCTGGCTTTTCACAAAATGGTCAAATCTGTTAGAGGTTTGTACCCACTTATTGGATGTTTTTGAAACAGGCACAAAAAAGGCATTTATTATTAATCTAACTGTTTTACATTATAAGGTGAATTTCCATTCAATGATCCAAGCACCAACATAGGTCACATTGTAAGCACTATTATGGAGAGTACTTATCCAGAAAACACAAGTGTCAAGTTGATAGTACATCCTAAAATGCTGAAAAATTCAATAGATACTGTACAATCTATATCTTTTACTTGTGATGGTAAGTGCTTTCTCAACATATGAGTAATCTATTATACATTCAAAATTGTATTAAATTTTTGTGTTTTTCAGTAACTTGCAGCGTAGAACATGTAATATTGAATGTGGCTTGTTCTTTGGAAGATGAAAATACAGTGAATGCAGATCAATTCTGTTTACGAGTTTGGGGTCTGGCCGAGTACTTAGCTCCAAATACAATACTCTCACAGTACGAATACGTTCATCAATGCATTAAATTAGAAAAAGACATTGAATTTGCGATAGAAACCAAAGTACAAATGAAGAAATCAATCGCAAGAACAGTCAGTATATTATTGCATTATTTTCCTAAAGACAAAATATTTAGCAACTATGATTTTTTTAGTTGCAAGATGACAATCGGGATCAGTGCCTAAAGCTGGAAGATTTACTACCGCAAGAACCAGCACAACCCATTTCTTACGATACGTTACTTATTTTATTGGGTAAAGTAAAACTGATTTATTGATCAAACAATTAGATTTATTATTTGAAAAACTAATTTTATATTATTTAATTGTTAGAAACTGTCGAAAAAGAAATGGAGCGCGTCGAAACCACAGCGAGTCAATTAGCCACAGCGAGTCATGGTTCGGGTCTTCTTACACAGCTCCAACCTCGGGGGGTAGTTCAAGCGGTAAAAGCCGTTTGTGCATTAATGGGCAGTGTGGAAACTTACGAGATTACTGAAGCTGTGGATAATTTCGTTAACGCATGCTGCAAGTTTCTTCCGCAGGTCCATGCATCGAAAATTGAATGCAAGAAGCCTGAGATTTTAGACGAAGATGGTGATTACTCGGTTGTTACGCTCAGGACGAAATTTCCAGACGTCATTTCGTCCCATTGCAATAAGATAAGGGATGCTGTACAAGATCTCGTTGAAACTTATTGTCATGCTTTTAGAGTCGATTTTCAAATAAGTAGTCGGGGTGATTATCCAACGAGTAAGTGGCGAGGATCTACGAATCATTAACTTTTATGCAGATTAAATAATGTTTGATTAAATAAATTATAGATAGCTTAGTATCATCACAAGTGATAGATACAGTTTTGGTGCGTGTTGGTGCAGTACACAGAATTCCCGCGTCGTGGAAGCACGATGACTACATTGTTGCAGCACAAATTTTTCACGGTACTAGACCTGTGGGTAATCCTGTGTTGTCGGAGCCCATGACTACTTCAAACTCAAACTTTTATCCGAAAATTTTATTCAATTCTTGGTAATGAAACTCTAGAAACACTTGAAAAAAATAAAATGTTAAATTAAAATTAAACAAATTTTTTATAGGCTTGAATTTCGTGGTACGAGTGTGTGTCAAGTACCTCGAGAAGCTCGTTTAGTACTCGTGGTTTATGGACGTACCGTGCAACCGGAAGAACACGAATCTAACGCCTCGTGCTCAATGGAAAAAGAGGAACTTGGATGGGGTGCAATGCAATTTTTCGATTTTGACGGGTATTAATAAAAATTTTCCCCAAGATTCATTAACACTTATATTAATGCAACATTTTATTTAGTGTTATGAGTCAAGGCAGTTTCTTTTTATCGTTATGGCCAGCTGCCGCGGATAAACGTTTGGGTCCAGCACCTGCGCCAGGTATCCATCCTCACGGTGATACACATCCTATTATTGGTTTAGAATTACCTGACTACGGTGGTAAAGTAATGTTTCCTTTGGAATTGAGAGATCACGACATCGAAACTTTAGATTTTAGATCTTTAGATCAAAATACTCAAGAGTTGTTATCTTACATCACAGAACAAGATACGTTTTCTAGGTACTTAATTATTTGTGCGTTAATTTTTAAATAAATAATAGAGTATGTTTAAATATAAATTCTAACATGTGTATAGACCACCAATAGAAGAAAGAGAAATATTATGGGAAAAAAGACATTATTTACATGAGAAGCCCGAGGCTTTGCCAAAAGTACTTTTAGCTGCTCATAGCTGGGACTGGGCATGCTTACCGGATTTACATGCTTCGTTGCGTGTTTGGACTCCTTTACCGCCTGTTCAAGCATTGCAATTACTCTTGCCCTGTTTCCCCGATATGCAAGTCAGAGAAATGGCAGTTAGTAGAATAAAGGAATTAAGCAATGACGAGCTTGTCGATTATTTACCTCAGTTGCTTCAAGCTCTGAAACATGAAACTTATGAGGCATCTTCATTAGCAAAATTTTTGCTAGAAAGAGCCTTAATATCACCAAGAGTGGCCCACCACATTTATTGGTTGCTAAACCAAGCTTTACCTGGGCACAATCCTCAAGTAAACTATTTTTTCATAAAATTTGTTCGTCTCTTAATTTTACTGATTTGAATGATTAGCAGATTTGCTCTTTTTTCACAGAATACTCCCGAATCGTCTTCTCAAGATGATAAGAGTTTAAGTTTAGCAAGGTATCATCGACGATTACAATTAATGCTACGTGCTCTATTAGCTGTAATAGGGGATGCTTTACGTAATAGTTTTTTAGCTCAACAATTCCTTGTAAAGGTAAATACATTGTACCACATCAATCGATTTTTATTCCAATATGAATATGCAATCAAAAAACGAATGATATAATATTTTAAAGAATTTACACGAAGTAGCTGAGAACATTAAAACTATTAAAGAATCTCTACGGCTGGAAGCGCTGAAACTGGGTTTGCAAAATATTCACTCTCAACTTATCGAAGAAGAAGGAACTTGCTTACCTCTGTCACCGAGTCGACAAGTAGTTGGAATCAATATTCAAACTTGCTCATATTTCCCATCGTTCACTTTACCTCTCAAAATCAACTTTATTGGTTGTGATAAAGACATTAGTCCAGCAATTTTTAAGGTTTTTATCATCAAAGTCTTGAATGATGAAGTAATTTTAATTTAATTATCATAAAAAATATTTTGCAGGTTGGCGACGATTTGCAGCAGGATATGCTCACTATTCAGATGGTTCGTATAATGGATAAGCTTTGGTTAAAAGAAGGCCTCGACTTGAAAATGGTCACGTTTGCCTGCGTACCGACAGGTTACAAACGCGGCATGATCGAAATGGTAACCAATGCTGAGACACTTCGAAAAATTCAAGTTGAATTTGGACTTACCGGTTCGTTCAAAGATCGGCCGATTGCCGAATGGCTAGCCAAACACAATCCGTCCGAGCTCGAATACGAACGAGCGGTAGAGAATTTCACTGCATCTTGTGCTGGCTACAGTGTAGTCACATACATTTTAGGTATCTGTGATAGGCACAATGATAATATTATGCTCAAAACCTCTGGACATTTGTTTCATATCGATTTCGGCAAGTTTTTGGGAGACGCTCAAATGTTTGGTAACTTTAAAAGGTAGTCAAAATTTATAAATTTTTGCGGTTTATTTAGCTAGTGATTGTAATATATCTTAATCATTTTTTTAGAGATCGGACCCCCTTTGTGCTAACATCGGATATGGCGTATGTAATCAACGGCGGAGATAAACCTTCAGCCAAATTTCATCATTTCGTCGAACTCTGCTGCCAAGCCTTTAATATTGTCAGAAAGCACGGAAACTTGATCCTTCATTTATTTGGCTTGGTAAGTGTCGATTACAATCAAGCACTAAATGTGATTTCCCAGCTTACTCCACTCATGATATCGCGGAGAAAAAATCCCTATAAACAAGAAGTATCTAAAAACGGAAATAAATAGATTAATTTACTATCAATGTTTTTTTATCTCCCACGGATACAGCATATCACACGCGACTGTGAATGTTTGTTTTCATTCTCTATGCAACATCATTCTACGCCTGAGTCAGTCTTTCAAATTCAAAATTACAGAAATTAAGTTTAATTATTACACGGAAACATTAGTATTATATAAAATGTCGATACAATCAGAAAAACCGCACTTTCGCGGATGTATGAATAATTATCAAACGAATGATGATTCGCAGATGACATCGTCGGGTATCGGTGGTGTTACCATGGACGCAGTTAGTTACGTCCAGAAGGCACTGCTGCCGGGGCAAACGAATCCGGAGGCTGCGGCAACTTTTGCTCGAATGATCGAGTCGTCGCTAAAGAGTTGGTTCACGCAGTTCAACTTTTTCTTGCACAATTTAGCTCAGTTGAGATTCAGTGGTGATCATAGCGAGGGAGAGTTATTGTCCTTCATTCCCCGCACTTACACGTGAGTGAATAAAAATGATAACACTGAAGTAGTCTTTCATTTTGGAATTTATTTTTGAATATCGTTCAACTTCGAACGTACAGAAATTAAATTGATCGATAAAAATACTTTTTTCTTTGTAAAAAGTTAATTCCAATTTTAAATACCTTTTTTTCTAGAATGCAACAAGAAGGTCAGTTAACTCAAGTTCAAGTTCACGGTTACCAAAAGAGATACGATCCAGAAAAGTATTACATGTACATATTGAAAATACAGCGTAAAGGCCAAACCGATCCCACCTATCTCTTCAGATCGTATAAAGAATTCTGTGAATTCTATCAAAAGCTGTGCATTCATTTTCCTTTAGCCAAAGTGGCCAGGTATGTTAGCCTTGTGTATATATACCTTAATATAATGATAATAATAATAATAATAATAATAATAATAATAATAATAATAATAATAATAATAATAATAATAATAATAATAATAATAATAATAATAATAATAATAATAATAATAATAATAATAATAATAATAATAATAACAACAATAATATAAATGTTACTTTTCTCGTGAGTGTTTGCTCAAGTGTTATCGATTTTGATACGACTAATTTGTCGTGCGATTAGCTTTTGGCAATATTTTGCGAGCATGTGTACAAGTTTCGATTAATTATTTAGTTTAATTATATAATCGTACCTACTACCAATTGCAATTTAATATTTTCCTATCATTACTCTTGGTCTTTCGTGAATTTTATAATTTTCGTTATTAGGAAAGGCATAAAAAAGTTTTGATTTTATTGATCAATTGACTGTGCTCAATATCTCGTTTAGCGCATCAATCGCTGTGAAGACCGATAAATATATCTGTGAAATTGTCTAAAAATGTCACTTCTCCTTGTATTCTTCGATCACGCTGTCGTTTGCTTGTTTTATCTCGTCTTCGTCGTTGTTATCCTTGCTATCTACAAGTGACAAATTATTCTTTGCACCATTACTACCGTTCACGGGTATGGTCGACGCTGACGCCACGCTATCGCTCTCTTCATCGAGTTGTTGTACCGTTTTTTTTCCATTTATGGGATTAACACGGTCCCAGTAGCTTAGATTTTCAAAACTTCGATAAAATCCTTGTGATTGAGATGTGAATTTTGTGCTTTTATCCACATTAAAACTTTCCTTGCCACATGATAGGCCCATTTTTCAATTGTGAGATCTTTGAACATAAAAATGTCAATTTGAAAATCTTCAAATTTTCACATCTAACGAATTTTGATAAATAAATGATAAATGATAACCAAAAAGTAGACATAAAATTTTAATTATTTTTCATAAAAAAAGTATTTATAATTTAAAAATTTGTTAAATCAAATATTTCTATTCAGGTAATTTTTCTTAGAAAGCCTCGTAATCCACACTGTTTACTTTGTAGGCACATATAGATAATTTGAATGCGTCATGCAGTATTAATTTCATACACTTCGATATGTTGAACTCTTTGTTGCGCATTTACTATTATTTTATTGCAAACATCATAGATATTTAATGCTTGGTTTTCACGAACAAATTTTACTAAGTCAAAATTTGCTACTTTCAATCCGATTTCTTAATTTCAAATTTTTAGTTAATTTCTAGTAGTTTAATTTATTATTAAATGAAAACACAATAGAACTAAGTGTGCGTGTTTTTGACTACTTAAAATTTTATAAAATTGTCTACAATTTATTTTCAATTTTTAATAACAACATTATAATTTATGCGTACATGCCTTCTAAAACACACTCTGCCACGAAATCCTTATATATTCTTTAATGCGTCCATCAAATTTACGTTTGAAGCATAAAATGTTCACTCAATACAGTCATTCTTCTATTTGGTAACTTTTTTAACAACTAAATGATAAACACAGGCTACTTGCAATGCAGGTCCCCTTTTGACTGGTAATTTGTATAGTACCTCCATAACGTCTTATAATTTCTTTTTATCTAATCTGATAAAATGTATCTTATCAAGTATATATACGTAGGGGAAGTGAGAACTCATTTCAATTGTTATGAACAAATATCAATGAATAATTTTAATTATGCACGCCACAATTCTTGTTCAATGAGTAAAATGTTATATCCGATTTTTACTTTGCAGTTTATCCAGTGGTATGAGCGTTGGCAGATCAAATATTAAGCAAGTTGCGGAAAAGAGACGAGTGGACATCGAAAAGTTTCTCGTCAGTTTATTTAAAATGGCACCAGAAATTTCTCAAAGCGATCTGGTGTACACCTTTTTCCATCCACTCTTGAGAGATCAACAAAATGCTGATATACATTTGAGAAAAGTTAAAGGTATATATTGTGCATGTGTTTGTAGAAATACACATGTATACCCGATTACAATGATCTACGATATTTAAATATATACTAGCGAATTTCGTCGCTCGCTAACGCTCGCTCGTATATATTTTACACGAAAAATATAATAATACGAACATAATTTAAAATTGTAGTTGGAAATTGGTGGGCAGAGAAAAAGTTGCGTGAAAATGTACAGGCTGGCCAAATCAAATTGTCTCTCCATTATACTCGGGGTACTCTCAGTGTCATGGTGTACCACGCCCGGGGATTGCCCAAGGTGGCTAATGGTCAGGAGCCAAATACATATGTCAAAGTTTACCTCAAACCAGATCCGATTAAGGTGACAAAAAGAAAAACTAAAGTTGTGAAAAAAAATTGTCATCCCTCTTTTATGGAATCAGTAAGTTTTAACACAGTAAATATTTTAATCTTTTTTAGAGATGATTATTGATAGCGTGATTTTTTCTATTAAAGTTGGAGTATCGTATGCCCATAGACGTCATTAAGGATAGAACGTTAGAAGCGACGATATGGAATCACGACACGCTCCAAGAGAATGAATTTTTAGGGGGAATTCGTCTGCCACTTGCTAAAATAAATTTAGCCCATGAAATCGTTGAATGGTTTCCACTTAATGGTGTCTAATGCATAATGGCATGATTAAGGCGATATTCACTTTTTACCCCAAATGACTCGTTTTTTTTTATACAAGGCTGTGGTAAAATGTTTCGTAAATGACTAAATTTCTCTTTATGATGAATGAACTGTTGTGCACAAATAATAAAACATTTAAAGAACATAATTACCAGCGCCGGAGAAATAATTCAAAATCATCGTAATTGTAGAATTGGAAAATGATGTTTTATATACTCAACTCATGACCCTCAATTCACGCGATCTATACTTTAATATATGTATTAAGTAACACTAGTGAATGCAGTATACAGATGAATGAGATGTGATTTATATAATGAAGAAAAAATTAGATTTGTTGCTTGTGATAACGGTTTTTAAACAGTTCATTGGAAGGTACATTGTAATATTTTATTATGTACATCGGCTTCAATTTTTTAATGAGTCGTTTTATTATTGGGTTTTTGTCAATAATGAATTGTACATAAATTTTTCATGAATGGATTTTTCACCGCTGTTGTAGTAATAAACTTTGTCTAAGGCGAATCTTAATGATTATGCGTTTCAAAAATTGCGACGTTTTTCTCTCAGATTTATATTACAGCTTATACACAAAAGAATAATGTCCAAAAGTATACACGCCATGATACCAAAATATTATCGTAATTTTTATTAATATAGCTTTAATTTAAATAAAAAATCTGTGTATTATCAAAATTATACGTGAATTATATATTATATTTATTTATATAGTTTATTCATATTGTTCGAAGTCTTATTTTTTCAGTTCCCAAATAATAATAACTAGCGTCATTCCTCGCTCGCTAACGCTCGCTCGGTTTTAGATCGTTTCAAAGAAATTGTAAGAAATGTTGGAGAAGTAAGAATATTATAAGGCATATTTATGAAATATTTAAATTTTAAACAATATTAGATGTTGAGACATAATAGAATATGATAGACTCATGTACATGGAAATATTATCTCTCCGTCTTCGCCTTACATACAGTTTAATGTAATCGGTCATGATTCATTTAATTCAAAATAATTCAAGAAATTGATAGAATCATGTTCATTGAAATACTCTTTGCATTCACC